>JAKSZP010007157.1:0-54408 GCA_022478985.1 Massospora cicadina | reverse complement strand
TGATACGGCAGCCATTTCCATTAAATCACCCATCCTCATCTTGGCAGCGATTGTCTTCCCCATCCTGGCTAGGATTCCATTGTTGTACATCCTTGAGACCTAAACAGAAAGAGTCGGAAAACGTGTCCTTAACGTTTTCCTCTCAATTCAAGTGAACCAACCATATTTGGCTAGCAACCTGCTTAGGTAATGAGACTTATTACCCATTAAGACAGGTTATGCACCAACTGATTGATTCGCTAGTTGCAGGAAGCATCACTCGCCTTGCAACTTACTATTCATTCCCAATCAGTTGATGATGAAACCTGACTGATCCCAATCAGTACACCTGATAGTTAATCACTATCAGATGCCCTTATTTCGTCAGCAACTCCGCCATTGAGATCTTAAGTATTTGTCCAGATTAATCACCAATGGATATGACCAGGTAAATATCCCAAAATCCCCAAAATGTAGTTACTCCAAAACTTGGCCAACTGATTTCCAATTCACTTCGCCTTAAGGAATGATCCCCTAGTGATTCCTGGTAATCTAGCAGGCTGAGAATATGGGCAAACTTCCAAAAGGGCGGATCTTTGCTTAGAAATGGTGGATTTAAGGCCACAAAATCCCAGTATTTTGATTGCATATAGTTGAAATAAAGGGGTTGAATTGCCAGAAGTATTTGGCCCACTGAATCCAGTTGACGATGGTGGGAGCCATATTAATCATTAATACTGGTAAAGCCCATCCAGTATAGGGACCAACAGGCCACCAGAGTAATGCCATTGGGAATACGGCCTGAAGGATATCAATAAAGTAGAAAATTGATAGTTTATAATGGCAGAATTTATTTAAAGGAAAGTGAAGAAAATTGACCAACAATTTTTCTCAGTGTGATGCAACTGATTAAATAGTGGTTGATTGATGCAGGAACAAGCCAGGATTGGGTCCATCAAGTTCTACCTAACTGGCGAATTTTTGGGGAAGGGGGCAGATTATCTCAATGGGAACTGACATCATAGGATTTGATGGCAGGCCAAGTCACTGTTAGTTCGACCTCAAATGCCTGAACTGAGGCTCAACTGCATTTATGGCAGTTGGCGCAATGACATCTGGCCTGATGACCAATGAGAAAAACCCAGGGCCAACCCACATAGGGGCGGTCCCAATTGGTTGAAAATGGGTTCAGGATGCCCAACCCTCCCATGCCCAGTTGCTGGGCCATTTGTTCAGTCAAAAGAGTTGCGTCAACCACAACTCCTAATTTACCAGAAGGGAGTTTCAAACTATTGTTGATGTTTTCTGATGATACTACCTGCACGTTGGGGATCATCCCCCAAAGATTTTGAGAGGGGGTTAGTTTTGATTGCACTGCTGGATAAATCAAAAAACGTCAGTGATTCCATCTGATAATCAATCTTAGTCCCTTTTTGATTATGCGGTTTCCAATTATCAGGCTTGATTTCTATTGGTTTCAGACCAATTGAACTTCTTTTTGTGATCTCAGTGCAGATTTCCCTGATTCAGCTGACAAGTTCAGCTGAGGTGAGCATGGGCACTGGGGAAGAATCCGAAGAGGGAGAGATGTTACCCAGTGCTTGTCTACCAAGTGGGCAAGGTCACCCTGGGTAGTGAGGGGTACAGCCACCTTCTTCGGACCCTTTTTACTCAGAAATGAGAAGATTGCCTGATCCATGCACAGGGGACGTTCCCCCAGGGCTTATACTACTCTTTCATTTTTCCAAAGGAAGGGCGCTGCCAGGAAACTGCATGAGGGCCACATTTTTGTGTACTTTGGGCAATTTGATCGCCATTACTGTTGCAATTTTTTGGGGCGCTGTGGGGAGCGTTGGGGTGGGACTCATGGAATGCCTCAACCAGTTCCATGCAGTTATCGCAATTGTGAGCCTTAACCCAACTGTTTTCTTAGGCCAGATAACCTTTCCAGGCTACAAGGTACTGAATGGATCGTCAGTACTTTCAGGATGCTAGGATATTTTCCACTTCAGCTTCCTCCACATTTTCAATTACAATTGGCTTAGAATCTGCGGGAACAGTCCCCTTAAATGGTGACAACTGTGAGACGTGGAAGACAGGGTGTTATTTCCAATGGGCTGGTAGTTTTAACTGGAACGCACCATTGCCCAAGTCTTCCTCCACCAAATGGGGACCCAAACGCTTACTTGCGAACTTATGGGAGGGTACCTATATTATCAAATGAAGCGTGTCAAGCATAACATAGGAGCCCACCATTACATCATGACCAGGGAGTCGTTTGTGATCCGTGAACTGCTTGTAGTCTTTGATAGCTTTAGTGAGATGCTCCCGCACTAAGGATTGAGTAGACCTAATATGTTCAGCATGATCTGTGGCCGCTTGGACCTCAGGCCGCAAGCAATGACCAACCAAAAACGAGGGATTATATCTGAGCGTTGCTTCATAAGGAGAAAACCCCATGGAAGCATGAATGCCGTTGTTGTAGGCGAATTGAGTGAGAGGAAGGTCATTAGCTCAGGTGTTCTGCGCAGCTGCAGCATAGCAACGTAGGTACTGTTCCAGGACTTGGTCAACTCGCTCAGTTTGTCCATTGGCTGGGGATGATACACCATGGAGTGACAGGAGATGTTTTTAAAATAGATAAAAGTTCACTCCAGAACTATGCTATGAACTGTGAGCCATGGTCACTGATTATCTCCTTCTGGAGACTGAACATTGAAAACACATGGCGCACAAAGAGACAAGCAGTTTCCTCTGACATAATCATGGAAGCACAGGGGATAAAAAGAGAAAACTTGGTGAAATGATCAACCACCATAACTTCCATAAACCCATTTGAGCAGGGGAGTTTGACAATAAAATCCACAGACACTGATGTCCATGGACCCTCCAACTTTTGTAAGGGGTGTAGGATCCCATTTCTTCCTGAGCGATCCAACTCAGCCCAAGCATAAGTAATGCAATCCGCAATCTATACTAGAACTTCCTTAGTTAAACCTGCTCAATTGTGTCTGCTTGATCAGATCAATGCATTTCTTATTGCCTGGATGGCCAATCATAGGAGGATCGTGATGCGCACGAAATACCTTGGTCCTGAAGAGAGGGGGAACCCAAATTCATGACCTAAAATAAATGAGGCCATCCACCAAGGTATACAGTGAGTGTTTCTGACTTAGGAGGGACAACTGCTCGAATAACTCCACACCTTTGGGGAAGGTCATTTGGGTGGCTAAGACCTGTGCAACTAGTGGGGTATCAGGAGCAAGGGCAACTGAAGAGACAAAGGGGGAACAATTCACAAAATTTGAGTGGCGGAGATCACAGTAATAAGGTCCATTTCATCTGGATCTTAGGGACAGTGGGCTGGGTTGCAGCTGAGGAAATTGGTAGGTACGTTTAGTGCGCCTTTTATGAATTCATATTTGAAATTGAAACTGCACAGATCCCAATAGGTGCAAGCTTGTCGATGTGCCAATTTCTGGGGTTTACAGAATTACAACAGAGCTTGGTGATCCGTGCTCACAGTTAACTCATGCTGGGCACCCTGCTACAGATACCTCTAGTGATTCAACGCCCATGCAACGGCTGCCAAATTCTTATTGTAGATAGCCCAGGATTGCTCTGTGGAGGTGAATTTTCAGGAAAAGTAGGCAACTGGATGTTCAAAGCCATTGTGCTCCTGGAGCAGAACCACCCCACCACCACTAAGGAGGCATTACACATGATGATGTATGGCTTGGTAGGATCCACGTGTTTCAGGATGGACAGAGATAAAAACGCCACTTTGATTGACTCAAATGTCTGCTGGCACTCAGATGTCCATTATAAAAGCAAATTCTTACCAATGAGGGGGTGGAGCGGGGCAGACAACTGGGAAAGGGCCAGGGAAAATTTCTTTAGAAAAATAATGGTTCCCAAGAAATTCTGTAATTGTTTCTGGGTTGTCAGAGTTGCCATTCATGGATAGCATCCATCTTATTGGGGGAATTGCGTAGCCATCCTTGAGAACTAGTTCCCCAAGAAAGGTTACTTCCTCTTTATAAAATTTGCATTTGGAAGGCTTAACTAACAAGCCCGCCTTTTGTGAAGCCGCCATGACTGCTTTCAAGTCTTTAGCGTGTTATTCAGGAGTTGGGGAGTGAACCAAGATGCCATCAATATATGTGACCACGCAAGTGATATGGAGGCTGTCCAGTACACTGTCAATCATTTGTTGAAACATAGCGATTGCATTATTCAACCCAAATGGCATTATGAAGAATTGGAAAATGCCTCACTTCTTCAGATTGCAGTTAGCCATTCTTGCCCTTCCATCACCCAATTCTGGTTGAAGGGATCGACGATATCCAGCTTAGAGAACACACGAGATTTTGTGAAAGCTTGGCTGATCGTCTGCTCCAGGGGTAGGGGGTAGAGATTATGAACTGTAACTTTGTTTAAATGTCCGTAATCCACATAGGGATGGAGGGAACTATCGGCCTTTTTGGTGAAGATAATCGGAGATGCAACTAGTGATGTCTTTAAACAACCACCCTTTTTTGAGAATATCATCTAGCCAAGTGTTAAGCACAACCTCATCCTCTGCTGTGTGTGGGTACAACGGAAAGTTGATATTCACCAACTGCACCATTGTCCTAAATCCCAGGTCAAATTTAGCTTGAGGAGGCAGATGATCCAACTTTTTGGAATTGAAGATACTTCAATAACGCATTAATTCTTTGGTAAAGTCAGATGGAAGGCCTGCAGGTAAGTATGGGAAGTAATAGAACTGCGCCCTTGAGTTTTCATAAGGGTATTGACTAAAGTAAATTCGCTCTTTAGTTGATCATAGATGAACAATAGCATGTTTGACTCCAAATGGATTCTAGCATGTTGTTGGCGCCACCATCCAACCCCCAGGATTACCGGGAACACTAATTTTGGCATTGCAGAAAACCAATCACAAAAGCTAAAGTGATGTACTGAGAAGGGTACTGGCTGAAGGACTATATATGATGTTTGGGAGACTGAGGAAGCCACCATCATCAAAGGACCTATGTCCATGTCCAGCTCCAATTGATGGGCTAACTCAACACTCATAAAATTACCTGTGGCGCTGGTATCCACAAAAGCCTCAAATGAGACGTGGTGAGATCTGATACTGATCTTCATAGATAATAAGAAATAAGCGCATTATTGTTTATTGGTGGATTCAGTCATTTCTGTTGCAACTGAAGAATTAGCTGGTAAAATGGGGGGAAGGTTGGGGGCCTTTTCAGGAGTGAAGTTGGTAAGAATAAGAGCTTGGGAACTGGCATCCTCCATCTGGGATTTTACTAATTCATTAATAGGTGAACCAGGATAACCCAACTCTGACATAGGGGTAGTGACGGGCTCTGAGGCCGAGACTGATATGGGTTCAATGGTAAAAACTGCATCCACATTGTCGTCAGGTAGTCCTATCGTAAAATTTCCCCTTTGATAGTGGGAAGGATGGCAAGGGGAGGCATTAGTGGTGGTCACAGCGTTGAATGTTTGATTCACTGTTCCTTTGGAGGTGGACCAAACCTTGTGATGAGCAGAGACTTAATCCAACCCTGATCTAAAGATTGCCTGAAGCATATCATTAGGGAGATCCATTGCAGGATCCTGTTCACGAAAGGTAGAGATCAAAGAAGCTAAGCTGGGGGATTCAGCCATTATAGAAAGCAACTGAAATAAACAGTCTGAGCACAACACAGGGGGTTTCAAGGCAGCTGATATGATGGCAACCAGTGAGGTGGGATCCCTCACTTGTAGAAGAATGCAGAAGGCCTCATACCCAGCGATGGATATCCTCTTCAACTGCATCCAACAAAGCAACCCATTGTTGGGTGTGGGATAATGCAGTGACATTGTTAAGGGCAATCGTGGAACACATTTTCACCTCAGTGAGGGCATCAAGATCCTGGGTTACAATATTTTGGGATGGGACACATGGAGTTCCCTCCTGAATATTAGGTGGGGGAGAGGTAGTAATCCATGAGGCTCTGCCAGCCTAAAGGTTTCTCTAAGGTATAGCGGAAACTTCCTAAAGAATCAGCAAGTGATCAAACAAACAACAAAAAGCAGACTACTGATTTCACGTTCAAATGGTAAAGGGTAACCACTGCGGCGCCCACCTCAAAGAGCAGGTCAGAATTGGTAGGAAACAACGGTTGGTCAATTATGTCATGAAATTAACAGAAGAAGTTGGGACCAGAATGCCAGTCAGGATATTTGAGCACACAAAATGCAAGCCAGAATGCCATAGGCATTGCCGCATTTAAGATACTGTATGGAGCTACAAATTAGGAAATGGTAAATTATTAGTGTAGGGCAATTGTGAATAGCAACCCAAAAATGAACCAAATGGAGATAGCCCCAGATATTGGGGGTCTTGCTGCAGGGGATGGTACCACTGGGATAGTTTCTACAAGGTTACCAGTTGGTGGGTTCAATACACCTGAGGAGACAAGGGGGCAAATTCTTGCTTGGAAATGGTGGATATAAGGCCACAAGATACCAGTATATTGATGGCATATAGTTGAAATAAAGAGGTTGAATTACCAGAAGTATCTGGCCCGCAGAATCCAGTTGATGATGGTGGGAGCCATAGTAATCATCAATACTGGTAAAGCCCATCTGGTATAGGGACTGATAGGCCACCAGAGTAATGCCATTGGGAATACGTCCAGAAGGATATCAATAAAGTAGAAATTTGATAATTTTTAGTGGCAGAATTTATTTAAAGGAAAGTGAAGAAAATTGATCAATAATTTTCTCAGTGTGATGCAACTGATTAAATAGTGGCTAATTGATACAGGAACAAGCCAGGATTGGGTCCCTCAAGTTCAAACTAACTGGAAAATTTTTAGGGCAGGGGGCAGGTAAGCTCAATGGAAACTGACATCTAAGGATTTGGCAGAAGGCTGAGCTGCTATTGGTTTGACCTCAAACACCTGAACTGAGGCTTGACTATGTTTCCAGTGTTTGATGTGGCAGTGTAAGTCCTGACAAGAAATGGGAAAAACCCAGGGCCACCCCACATAGGGATAACCCAATTGGTTGAAAATGGGTTTGGGATGCTCAACCCACCCGTGCCCAGTTGATGAGCCAACTATTTGGTCAAAAGAGTTGCATCAGCTGCAACTCCCAATTTACCAGATGGGAGCTTCAAACTAACATTGATGTTTTCTGATAATATTACCTGCACATCAGGGAAGATCTCTGACAATTTCAAGATGGGGTTAGTTTAACAATCACACTGCTGGCTAAATCAAAACTGTTGGCTATTCCATCCAATACTTCAATCTTAGTCCCTTTTTGATTATATGGTTTTGAATCATTGGGCTTGATTTCCATCAGTTTTAGACCAATCAACTTCAATTTGGTGATCTCAGTGCATATTTCCCTGATTTGGTGGACAAGTTTGGCTGAGGTGAGCATGGGCAATGGGGGAAGAATCTGAAGAAGGAGAGCTGTTACCCAGAACTTATCTACCATGTGGGTGAGGTCACCCTGGGTAATGAGGGGTACAGCCATCTTCTTTGGACCCTTTTTACTCAGAAATGGGAAGATTGCCCGATCCACACACAGGGGGCGTTATCTGGGACTTACAATACATATCATATTATAATATTCTCTGTAAAAGTAAAAAATGGACAAAAAAGCTATATTTTACTTCTTGAATTATGCTCTTTTTAATTCATTTTTGATTTACAAGAAATTAAATACTAAGAAAATAAGATAAAAAAATTTTACACGATGCTGCAATACAACTTATAGAAGAAAGCGATACTCAAAATCATGATATTATAGAAGAATGTTCGACAAGTGGAAACAAAACAAAACCGTCGCCAAGAAATGATCCACCAGACAGACTTTCGATGGGCATGAAAAACCATAAACTTGTTCCAATTGTTACCGGAGGCAAGAAAAAATATCCTCATAGACAATGTAAAGGCTGTTCTAATAAAAAAAGGATATACTCAATGTATGTGAAAGCTGTGGAGTACCATTGCACAAACTTATATGTTTCCACCGATATCACACTTCAAAGAATTACTAAACATTATTGAATCAAATTTATGTCATTTGAATTAAAATAAATGAATTTTGATTATATCATTATTTTGTTTTTTCAAATGTTTATAAAAGCTCTATTGTTGCCTATATTTGGGAATTTCATTAGTTGTAGCTGTTAAAAAATGCGCGGTGGCTAGCTTATACTCAGATGTATTCATTCGGTCGGCAAATTGTTAATATAATCAAGTGTAGCAACGGTTGATTAGAGCTTATTAAACTAAAGAAAAGTGCTATCTCTTATGTTGTCCTTGCATGTTTGATGAGTACAATAATGTTTACGGCATCCAGTTTATCAAACCTTTATTTTGAAGATAGCAGAAATTTATATGTTAATAGTACAGTAGAGACTTTTATAAACACTATATGAGATGAAACAGTTAAGAAAGCAGACATCATGAGAGTAAATGTACATAAGATGCTTCTGTTTATCTAATAAAATACTTTAACTTTATACGTTAAATTTATAATAATGTTATAGAGTTGGTCCCATGGTCCTCCTACCTCAGATAAACAATATTATAATGATGTAAATTGTTTGCAAAGATAGAAGCAGCACAGCATGCTTCTATAATTTAATTTAAATTTTGCTATTATATATGCACTTAACTGGATGTTATTGGCAAATTAGTTGGTGCTATTTTACAGAGTTTACTTAATGATTTTGGCCTATCAATCTTACTTATCATTATATTTTATATCTCTCTAATTCTTAATGTGATTTACAAAAATAATTTTATACTTTTAGGCCACTTTAGAATTAGATGGTGTTCGCTTTAACTTAGTCCAAAGCTAAGGTGACATCATTGGTTTTTCTGATGAACTAAAAAGTTATAAGCTAACCCATAAATTTTTATTTCTTATAGTTAGGTACCAGTTTCAATCATAAGCTAACCCCTTGGGTACATTTGACGACTGCGTCGCGTCATGTACTTGCTTTGAAAAATATTATATTCTCGAAAAATATTAATAATTTTCTTTTTGTGATTCCTTGAATATTTTTTGGCATATTGTTTCTTTTATGAATTTAGATTCGATTTACAATACTAATTCTAAGTACTGTGTACATTATATCGCTCAAATAAAAGGGAGGATACCCCAGTGGTAGAGTATGGACCCTCTACCACTGCCTCTCAGTTCGATCCCGGTAATGGACTTTGGGTAGGGGACGATTTTGACTGTGTTGGTTTTGCGCACCAATGCCCCGAACCGAGATAGCGAATAGCAAAGGCGGTCCATGGAGTTCCTGGCCTATCATACGCCGCGCATGGAGGTTTTCCGGGTTTTATCCTCCTTTCCCATTTTCTTCACTTCCCTAATCGGCGCGGTATCGTCCCCAGGTCGGCCCACCTCGAATAAAATTTAAAATTTATATCGCTCATATAAATGAATTCTCACACAAAATCGACCGCATTTATATACTGTTCCAAACATCAGCAAATTAAATCCGTTCCAAACGCAAGAATTTCATCAAATAAATCTGTACCCAAGGGGTTACATAGGTTAATTTAAAAATTTTGTTGTATAGCATAATGTAGATGAATCTAAGTGATAAAATTGCAGGGAGGAAGTATAGATTTCTGTTAACAAAGTAAAAGCTATATGTCAAGTTTTAAAAAGGTGATATCTGCTTCAATAGCAATACCATCAACTTCTTATAGTAAATCTCGTATATGCTTTCTGACAATTGGGCTTAAAAAGATGAGCTTATGGGACTACTGAAGCTTGGCGATAGAAAGTTTATCGTAGTATTTATTTATCCAAGGAGTTGGTTGATTTGAGATAATAATGTGCGGTAGCCTTTGCAGCATTATCCAAGGAGTGGGTTGGTTCGTAGTTTAGAAGGGATCTAGCCTTGGTTATATCAAAGTAAACCTCGCTGCTAATGTTTTGGATGGCGAAGGGGGTGAAGGGCCAATCTAAGTTTGGATTGATGATGTCTTTGATGAAGAAGATGATTTCAGATAATGGAAGGGCAATTGATAATGGGATGTTGATGTTGAAGCTTGTCTCTTGGCTGATGTAATAAAGTAGCTTCTTAGGAAAGTTGAAGAATGGGACTGGGGAACCACCCTTAATAAAGAAGGCTTGGCCACCAATTTCAGAAGGGTTTGAAGTAAGTTTGTTTGCTGCCAAAAGATGCGCCTTACAAGCGTCTTTGACGTGGGTAAAGTCGTAAAGGTTTAAGTTATCCCCAATTGCGGCCCAGCTGAGTCCTTGGCGATACGCGGCAAAGATGGATGGGCTGATTTGACAATCACCAGCGCCCACTAGCGCAACTAATATTAGGCTGCAGGTTTTAAGGATTGATGAGTTTGCTGCGAGAACTTTGGATTCGCCAAGATGCTAAATTTAAGTTCTATAAAGGAGAACATTACCTTAGAAAGCGCATAATCCGTCATCATTGCCTCATTTGGCAGTGCTGCTTCTGTCGTATTTTGAACGGGATTCCCAGTGAAATAGCTAATGGCGGACCCCGAATAAACCAACCTGGGGATGTTCAAACGTCGACAAGCATCCACCACCACACCTACCCCTTAGACATTGACTCTTAGTAATTTTTCTCTTCCCGCGTCATAAGCGGGCGAGGCGGCAAGGAACACGGTCGTGATGCTCTTCAAAGCCAATCCCACGGTTTCCTTGTTACAAATGTCTCCTCTCACAAACTGCACGTAATCTGGCCAAATCCTCTTCTGCGTAACGTCAAGGCATTGGATATTGCAAGCTGTAGTTATCTGGCGCTCCAGTAGGGCATTCACTAGGTAGCTTCCAAGAAATCCCTCACTTCCAATCACCAAATAGTTTTCCATTGCTGTTGATCAAATTTTAGTGGATATTTATTATAGTAGTGAGTAATATATCGAGTAAGTGGACACTATAACAATGGCACTTTGATTTACTGATATTAGTAATGCCAAATAAAATGGATGTTTAATATTGTAACCGATCCTCAATTGGGACCCTCTAGGCCTAAAAAAGTAAACCGTGTTAAATATTTTTGTATAATAATGTACTTAGACGAAGTGGATACTGAAACATTATATTGAGTGTCTCATTCTTGTACTACTCCCATCAACTAGATCTTAGAATGTCTATCTAAAAGCCTTATCCTGGTGGATTCTGCAGATTGAGTCTATCTCCAACACTAAAATATATAAGCAGTAAAGTTCTTCCGTCAAAAATGCATTTAATCGATATGGATGCTGGACTCAATAGATCTGATTCAGTTGCAACCCCCAATTTTTAGACTGAGGCTGATAAAACATCTAATGTTACCCACCTGCGATCTCCGCTTACAGCTCTGGATTAATCGAACTTAGACTGCTTAGTAAGCTGTTCCGTGTAAAGGATTCTATCTATCGGCTTTATCCTAGAATTGTGTAGATAGTTTTGTTCGCAAAAAAAGTTTATCCGTTTACTGATTCAAAAATACATGCCTCAATCAAATAAATAGAGCACGCATTTTTAATCTTGATTGAGTCTATAAAACTCAGTCTATTTATTTGTTTGTTTATTAGTTTTTTGTATTCATAAAATACTTTTAATCTTGCACCAATATTGATATAACCTAGTCTAAGAAATAGAGTGCTTGTAGGAAAGACTTATCTAATTTTATTTTTTAATATATAGATTAAAAAATCTCTCTTTCACTTTGATCACTTATTTGATTGAATTCAAAATTTTGAAAAAACTACTTTTGACCGCCTATGTCAAACCTAGCCTATGTCAACTAGATTCATTCCTGATACCCCATGTAGGGAAGCAGTGTGCTGCCTCCTGGCATTTATTGGCTGCCACCAAAACACCCCTGGGCTGGTCCAGCTAGACAAATGAACACTTAAGGTTGCTATATCCTGCCTCAGGACCTAGCCCACCACTTCATACGCTCCCAGGTGGTGCTCAGAAGCCCTTGGTGCTCCCTCAGAAAAACCTGCATTTTAGCCTTCAGATCAAGTATGGTAACCTCTTCCACTACATAAGCGCTGCCATCATAGAGATGTCTCAAGCAGTATTTAAACCTACCAGATTTATTAATATTCAACCCTTAAGGGTACTTTGCCCTTATCTTCTCTAGTAAAGCCCAATCCATAGCCATAGTGATGATGCCACTAGTTTTTAAAATACTCCCATCCCCACTACCTACACTCAGTTGCCAGCAGAAGCCCCATAGTGGTAAAATTTGCCAGATTTCACAAACCTTTCTCCCCTATAAGCTCCTCTAGGAGCTCCTGTAAAGTTTGGCTGTTTACAGTGCTGATCCCACCATCCAGTTTGTGGTTTCCAATAGGCCCACTGTCTCACAGGGCCTCATGCCTTTGCAACAATCTACCAAGTCTACTGAGATACTTATCTTGCCATTTCCCTGACACTGTGATCTGCTTGCCCCAACCATCCATTATGGGCCCATATAGAGAATAGCTTCACCATCTGCCCCTTGCACTTCAGTTTAGACCACCCAAAGCAAAAGTTCCCTTCCCTCACTGCTGGAGTGGCCTCTGCTCCTCCAGTGCTATCCCACTACTGATTTGGTTCCATTTTCATGGGGTTCAATCCTCCCTCCCCTCTTTCAAATGCTGCAGCTGCAGCTCCTTTGGCATCAACCAAATAATAATTTATCTTCTTGAATGGTGAAGGAGCAACTCACTGCTCAGACCCATTAGAGTACCATGGTTAGTAGTTGAGGGCCAATGTGCTCCTGCCTCAGACCAAACAGCTCTCATTTCTGGCTCATATCTACCTGTCTCTAACTATTTAGATCTCTTGAATGGGTGATCAAAGATGATCAACATCTTTAGGTAAGCCCCATTTTTGACTGACCCAACTTCTTCCTCAAGCCTCCCACTCTCGCTCCTCAGTGCCACTTCTGCCTTCACTAGTGCTTCCCATTTTATAAAACTCACCATCAGCTTGCCATCAAAGTGGGATGCCACTACCAAAACCCCTCTCCACCAAGCCCTCTATGTAGCCATGGAGCCACTCATCAACTGGATTATATGTCCCAATTTCTTAGACCTACCTTAAGAAGCGTGGGATGAACCACAGTGCTTGCATTTGCTGTGGGTTGCTCAAGTGTTAATGCTGCCAAATCAGTGACATTTGGTCCAAACTACCCTAAATTTACCAAAAAATGAAAAATTTTTCATATGTATTAAAGCTGCTGAAGCGCTCTGAGTCCCAGCTTGCTCTGAATGTAGAGGTGCTACAGGCCATGTGCATCTCTTTTTAACTTAATTACACTTTATTCTGCCTTTCTCTCCATTCTGCTGGCGCTCTTATAACCCTTTTGTCCGCCGTCACACATACCCTCAGGTCCACAAAGGTTGCTAAAACCCCTGAACCCCCTTCCCCATCAGACATGGCCGCTCAAGCTAGCCGCTGAAGTGCCACGTTGGGAGTATTTTATTTTTGTTTGTGTCTGCCACTTGCAAATAATAGTTCATGGCCCACCCCATCTCTTAATTATTCCCAACTATTACTTAAATAATCTGCTTAGACATAGTTTTAGATAGCAATGCTAATATCTATTGAGAGGCCTGTTGAATAAACAATTACAGGTAATAAATTGAAACTTTTCATGTATTTATCCTCCCCATACGTTTTATATTTTGTTTATAATGGAGCTCAAATTTTGATGGGATTTGGTTCAATTAAACGCTGACCTAGTGACATCATTGCATCCAAAAATCACCAATTATATGATTTTTTGCTCATAATCAGGTCATATTGATTGTTGTTACGCGTGAATCAGGAAACCTTGATTAAGGTGATAACTGCACTACCATGGTCATTGCCTTCAGAAAATTAGGATTGTGATCATTTGTTACCTTTAATAGATGAGTATGACTAGGAGATGCCCCTAAAGGTATAAAATACTAACGCTTAGATATCAAGAAATTTAACATAGTAATTGTTCCAAATCGTTTCTTATGAGCTATCATTTTTTTGATACTGTAAGTGTTTTTATTTTACAAGCTTTTCTAAGAAAACTTATATATCTTATGCCTTAATGCCTGAGAAAAAAGCTTTTATTATACAGGAAGATTATCTTTTAGTTACAGAAAGCCTCATATATATATGCCTTATGAGCTTAAAAATGGTGAGCGTACCATAAGACAATTTGATATTTAAATACTCTTCAGACTTTATCTTCCAAAAACATCAATTTGTTATATAAGTGAGTTATCTGCATTCTTTCCTGCTAATTCTTTAGTTCCACATCATTGATTAAAACTTAACAAGCTTTTGGCATATTTTTTGGTGTGTAAGCTTTCTCAAATTAATTCACCTTGGGTTGTAAAAGGAGCACTTAACCAATTAAGTTTACAAGTTTGTCTTATTAGGTAAAAAACTTGCTGACAAGGTTTGATGTCGCAAATTAAAGATATTGAACTTTTCTATGATAATAGCGATATTAGGACAAATGATACCTTCATATTACCTAAGATCCCATCCATGGCCCACTGGAATGTTTCAGGGACATTATAGAACCCTGTGACATCTAGGTCAAATTAGAAACCCTTCATTCGCTATCAAAATGCACTGGGTTGAGTTCTCAGGCATCATTTATTCTGACAATAACTGTTATAACGATCCATCTCCAAGAGATATATAGCACCATCAAGGATGCACAATGAGTTTTAGATTCAGGCAATGAGAACCTGGTTTAATGTTTATAATGTTAACCTTCATGAGGTTCATAACTACTCTATGATTTCCAATCTTATTTTTAGTAAAAGTCTGGGATCTGGTTGGTTTAGATGAATCAAACTTTATCTAAAACTTCCTTTGACCTACAGAAAATGCTTACAGATGAACTCTTAGATTGTATCATCATCTCAAAGGAATCAAAGGGCTAAAATGACGCTAAAACCCACTAGCAGAGTGAAAAAGGTCCTCTTCTGTTTTTTAAGGCTTTGGCTCCTCTGAGAATTTAGGGAGATCTTGCAAATCTTGAGGGGCAATACCCACACTGAGACTACATCCCCTCAAAAACTATAAATATTGAATCATTTGATTAAAATAAAGTATATTGTTATCTACCCAGTTGTGCCTCTGATTACTGCTAAAGTTTATAATCCTTGATGAAGAAATATTACATTAGGACGAATGATGAAGCTAGTTAGACTCATAACTGTTTAGCCTTCAAAGAAACTGGCAATTAAAATTGATTTTCAAAACTCCTAATTCTTGACAGGTATTTCTGAGGCAATGGGGTGAAGACATACCTTCTTGAAGATGGATCATCCCAGCGAATAAAATATCCCTTAACAGGAGGAAAGATTGAGTGTAAAAATATGGGTTTGCTCTGACCAACAAGATTTACCTATTTACAAAGTGTGAACTTTACAATTAATGTACCCATGGACTTTATATTCCGGCCCTTGATGAAGCAAACTACCAAATAAATTAGGCTGATGTTGCTCAAACTGAGGAATCTATACTTTATATAACTCTGCAACCTGATCAACAATCAATAGGACTTTCTCTACCAAGGTTGATATTAATTTGGTGCATCTGTATATTGCGGCTACCTTCCAATAATAGTAGTGGGAGTTACTCAATCAGAAACTTATCTTAAAAGTATTTATTCATCTAGCTCTTCAGCATCAACTCTAACTGTTAGGGTTGCATCACATGGAGATTTAAAGAAAATTTAGCCTCAGTCACTAACTTCAATCTCAACTCCTCTAACTATATAAGACTGCCTATAACTTTGATCAAGGAAACCGTGAGGATATTGTTAATAACAAAAAGAAATTACTAAGCTAAAAATTGTCTTGTACATCTTAATCACGGGATTGGTACATACCTGCAAGATGAGATTTACCAGCATCTTTCTAATGCTACTGTTCCAATAAGTGCATGATTTGACCAAATTGCGACTGATTTTAACAATTATCTGAACATTGGCAGCTCAATGAAACATAGATTGAAATATTAATAAGATGGATTTGCCAACTTTACAAAGTGTTCCAACTCGGATCACTTTAGAAATGACTGTCTCCGTGGGCTCCACGGCCCAAATGGTCCTGAAGGGCCGCAAAGACCCAAAAACCTTGATGCTTAAAGGTACTAGGGTCTGGAAGGCCCTAGAGGCCCAGAAGGTCTTAGCCTCTCGCCAATCTGAGACAAGGATCACAAAGCATGTATTGCAAATCAGATCAACAATTATGGGGAGTAGTTGGGAAGGCTGGTTGGATGTCAAAGGAAATTATCTCAAGTCTAATCTAACTCTGACTGCTCTCCATGTCAAGATTAATACCCTCAACTAGCTTGTTCTGACATGGCTGCTTAACAGAAGCCTAGTCAAGCCACCATGGATGACAAAATTAAACACCTTACTTTGCGTATATAGAGCTTGAAAGCCCAGCATTAAGTAGATATACAACAATTTTCCAACCAAGCTGCTAAAAATCAAAGGATTCAACAACTTTACCTTTAAAGCTTGTACTGATCATGTGGGGAACTTATGATTAAATGTACAATAAAATCTCTACACCTCTCAGCAGCAGATGGACCAATTTTTCATAACAGATCTTTTTGAGAATGAACCACCAAAAAGTGGTAGCCCTTTGACCCTCACTATTGATGTCCTTTCTGAGCTAATTAACTCTTTTAAGCCCACCTTTAAGAAGAAGAATGTACTGGGCACAGAGAGCATCTTATAGTTCTTTTTTTCTCTATAAAGATGCTATGGTAATATCCAAGGTCTGACAGAAGATATAAGACATATAATCCTGGCTTGACAGTAGTGCTAACAAGCTCATTACTCCTTTAAAGATTGCACACTTGGGAGAAAGATTAAAGAAGCCTCATTAAAAAGTTTTGGAGAAATTTAACAATGCCCAACAACAAGCAGGCGTTCATGTGTATGAAACAGAAATAAAGAAGAGTCCTATAACCTTTTACTAACTAAGATTTCTTGAGGCACAGGCCCTATTCTCTTGCAACTAAGTAACTTTGCATAACGTGATTGCCACTGTGTTGTCCACTTTCTCCTCTCACAACAATCTTACTCTCCATTTCACAGACACTTAGTATCATTTCAAAATGATCCTCAATAACAAGGAGGCCATTATGAAAATACCTGTGACTAAGAATTGACATACCTTTTTGACTAAAGGATCAACACCTCATATTCATGCTGGAGGCCAAAATTCTAATTTTAAAATCCAAGCGTGATCCCCGGCCCTACTGCAGCTTCTACAACCACCAGGAAAACCAATGTTGGAAGAAAAAGTTAAGCGAGGCGGAAAAAGAGGCATCATCCTAAGGTGCAAGGCTCCCTATGATGATAAACCTGCGCCTCAACAAACTGCTTATAAATCTTCTCCCAAATGGTTCATTGTATCTGCTCCCAGCACCCTTAATGTCCCTGAAAGATTTACCAGTATAAAAAATATTCTTCTTTTTATACTATTGTAATCTCATATATTCCATACCACATTTTAGATAAGAAGTTACCCAAGTGGAGGTATTAATACAAAAGGTGAAAGTCATGGCCACTATCAACACTAGCTCCCCTGTTAATGTCATTTCATCCCATTTTTAAGAAAATTAAGGTTGCTTTTAATTGAGATCTTTTATGGAATATGGGACTTCCAGTCCTGCCTGCACTCAATCCCTTGTAGCTTACTCATCCTTGCCCATATAGTTCAGGGCCTTAGTAGTGTTGGCCCCTGCCATAGTCTTGCACAACAGTACCTATGACCTGCTTATTAATCTCAATTACTGATTGATCTCAACGCACAAATTAGCTTCAAGGAGATGTGTTTCTCTATCTTAGGATACCGCCTTTTTCTTATTGTCATATATATGCCTAAGGAGAAGGGGAGAAGGAAACCTCAGAGCTGCATGCCAGAACACCTCAAGTCCCTGGAGAGCTAAAATATGAGTGATGGGCCCTAAGGTTACTCTACTCCCCATAAGTTGGATGCTTCATAAGGAATGCCCATATTTCAAACTAATAGTATGACTAAGCCCCTAAATCTCAAGTCATGGTGGAAACAGGAATCTAAGTAACCATACCCTTGCACATCTTTTGGGATTTTTGCCCAAATTACCCAGCTCCATTGATTATTATTCATATGCTTGTCCACTAGGGGATTCAATCCGCTATTAGATGTGAGAGATCTTGATTGTATATACAATAACAATTTTTTGGAGAAATATTCTCAGCAAATATGTTTTGACCTACTGGATTACAATCCGGCGGATCAATGAGCAATTTGGTGGGATAATCTCCTAAACTAAACAAATGATTAGGGTGTCAACTTTATTATTTATAACTTAATTAGCTTGAAACATCTCTTTCCACTCAAACCAACTTTTGAGAGAATTTTAAAAATACAAACAGATTAGTAAACCAATTGGCCGTGATGCTGACCCACTGATGTCCATGGCCCCACAGCATGATGCTCCCATGTGGAGCAGCGACAAAACCCAACCTAGCGTTTTTTGTCCAGTGGGAAAACGCGATTGGACTGATTTATCCTGTCCTAACAAATTCTTGGGTTGGTTCATTCCACCCAAGGATCTCGCCAACCATCTCGCATGCTCCCAGGCGGTGCCCTGATGCCCTCTTGCGCTCCCCCCAATCTAATATGCATTTTGGCCTTGAGGTTAATATATGGGAAATTGTTCATATACGTGGACAAAGCCTTAATTGAACTTGCACAAGCGGTGATGCAACCTGCTAAGTTTATTGATTAATGCTTTTATAAGGGGTAGTTCAATCTTGGTTTCACATGTGAAGCCAATGCTGACACCTCAGCAACCATGCCCCTTCTCTTTAACGGCACCCCAATTTCCACCATGTGCACCCAGATCCCCACTGAATCCACATTTGTGGTTCAGTTTTCTGTGTAGCCCACTCACCTTCCCCCTGCAGTGCTTCATCAAAAGCTGATGGAAGGCTTGGCCATTCATGGCACTGACCCCATCCTTCAATTTGTGGTCCCTGATGGAGCCACGCGCCTTGCTGGGCCTCAGGCATTCACTTTGATCAGCCCTAAACTTACTAATATTGCCAAGAAGATTCCCCCTCGCTCCTTAGTTGATTCTGCACCTGCACACCCATTCTGGGCCCGCATCAAGGTGGGCGGATCATCTGCCCATCCTTCTTCAAGTTGTATCACTCAAAGCATATTTTCCCTACTCCGCTGCTTCCACCACCTCTACAGTCTCGTCCACCAGCTGCCCATCTGCTGACCACCCTGCAGCCATCTGGGAATGAGGTGCAATCCTACCACCCCATCCTCCAAAACCTGCTGCCACTGCTGCGTCTACAGTTTCCAATCAGGCCCCTCCTAAGCCTGGTGCCACCAATGCTCCCACCAATAATGAAGCATATTGGACAATAATCTGCATCTAAGCCCCAACCCAATCGCCTGCCTCAGCCATCCCTATTGAGGAAACTGAGGCCTTGTATGACATGAACCATGGTCCTCATTAGATGAAACTGACAAATCAGGTAATGTAATTGAAGACTCCAAAGTTGACATGAGAGAATTTATTCTTACACAAATTCCCACTGAGATCCCTCAGCTTTTTTTGCCCCACAGCCACATGACAATCTGTTATGCACCTAACACCCTTTTTCTTGGCAATTGCTGCCCAACCAAAACCATGTTTACTCCAAAATGCTGTTGCCCACACAGCGAAGATGCTTGGCAAAGGTCTCCCCCCCCCATTCTTGCCCTGATCTGCCCCCACAGAGCAAAAAAACAATTCTCCAGCTTCATAAACATGCCGTGGATGCTGTTCAGAAAGTGATTGCCACTTCAAAACCCAAAGCAAAGGTAACCCGTGCTGGCGCCACTTTACTCTTACAACTTTCTGCCATCCACATTCAAGAGGAGGAATTCTTGTCCACTTACCTGAGCACGATTTTCAATGATGATAATTTCTATGACCAACTGATCCTCTGAGATCTTTCCCCGCTTATTGCTGATAATTTCACGTCCTTTCTCTCTGCCTTGGCCTGCGCTTTCTATGATGGGGATCCTGCAGATGAGCCCTTTGACCCCCTTCCCCTTCTGCCATGGTGGGATAAGCTCTCTCCGCAAGACCACCTGATTGGTTGTGTTCTCATTTTGTGTGTCTCGCTGCTCATTTGGGCGGTTGATTTGGGTTGTTTGGGTTCAGTTTGTTTTGATATTTCTGTTTTGGTAATGTCCATCCCCTGGTCAGCATACCTCAAAAAAATTTATAATCTAAATCTCAATTATCTTGTAGGAGTCAGTCAGGGTTAGTTGCTGATTAACTAAGGTTTATGAGTTGTTGGCAAGTAATGCTGCCTGTGGCACAGCAACTTTTTAGTTAAACTTTTCTGGATCAAAGCCTGATGTTTATATGTGAGAGTCCCATTATCTAAGCAGGTTGTTGCCAAATAAGGGTAATTTGATGGGAGTTGAGCAAAGATGTTGGGACACGTTTTTTTTTCAATTCAGAAGAGGTCACATTTGAGTAGGGAAGAGAACCCAAATTTTTGATAAAAAAATCATTATTTTGTGTGACCCTGGAGGGTAAATTAATTGGCAATGGCTGCCATTCCCAATTGGGGAGCCATTTAAAGAGTTGGGCGCCAAATTACCTATAAATTCCCCTTAGTTTTTTTATAGTAAAGCAGATAAGAAAAGCGCAAGAACTTTTTATAATTTAGAATTCTTTTCTCTTGTGATTAGAGTTTTTGTATGGACAAGGAGATCCTTTGTCTATATTATTGTAATCTCCGCGGACTCTCCATGATGAGAAGGATGAAGAACCTATGAACCTTATCCTAGGTTAAGTTCTAACAGATAAAATGGGGAAGAAGTTCCTACAACTCTAGACTAATTCAAGATTATGACAAGCACCAGGTTAGCGTTGGGCCTAAAAACTATCTTGGCCACTAGAAGCTCAACTAGAGTATTAGTCTTCATACTACTACTATTCATTATAATCTATTAGCAACAAGTTGAGCACCGCACATATAAGGAGCTTGTGTAGTTGAACAAGGGAACTAAAGAGAGTTATTATCTGATGGGAGGGAATGGTTCACTAAGAGTTAACAACATTTTTGGAGAATTATGGGGAAATAAATCCATCAATTTGAAAACTTTTGCCTGCCTGGAATACTTGATCCTGAATATCAGGGGACCATTATTGTACTAATGGCAATACTTACTGATTAGTCCTTAACAATTACTCAGAACCACCAACTGCATATCTTTGTACCTTACCTAATGAACTTGTCAACTTTATCCGCCTGTGGATCAATAACTGGTTTAGGACTTATTTAGGCTTCAATAATCTCTTGAATAGATGTTGAATTTGGTGACAACTTATACATAGTGT
The DNA here is from genome assembly GCA_022478985.1 of Massospora cicadina. Lineage (NCBI taxonomy): Eukaryota > Fungi > Entomophthoromycota > Entomophthoromycetes > Entomophthorales > Entomophthoraceae > Massospora > Massospora cicadina. Next base: position 33,009 of record JAKSZP010007157.1, on the reverse strand, counting down.
CTAACAGCAAATTCCTAAAAACTAACGTAAAAGTTCACTGGTATCTTTTCCAAAGGTTCTGACAATTTTGGTCTATAGAAAGAAGTTCGAATCAGAGTTAATACTGGAGATTCCCAGACAATCTGGGCTCATCTTATCAGAAATCCAAGGTCTAAGAAGCCCAAGTCACTCAAGAACTAAACCTACTGCTAGATGCCAGTCTCTTAAAGTCCTCTCAGAGACTTTGAGCTTTTCCCCTGCTACTGATCCGCAAGAAGGATGGCAGACATCGGGTTGTAATGGACTGTCAAAAAAGAATGCAATCACATGAAAGGACAGCTACTCATTGCCTCAAATCGATGTTTACCTTTGCCTCTTAGCTACATCTCAGTTCTTCTAGGCTATGGATCTTTCTAGTGGATACTGGAATATTGAGCTGGCTCTGGAAGACAGAAATAATGTGCATTCATTTCCAGCATAGGATTGTTTAACCCTACTCACATGCACAGGGGTTGTTCAATGCCCCTGAGACCTTCCAGTGGCCATGGATGGTATGCTTTGAGATCTAAATATGTCTTGCATATTGGTCTACCTGGATGATGTCACAGTATTCTTCAAATCTTCAATGAGCACTTAAAGCAACTTTGAGAGGGTTTCAATTAAATAAGAGCTGCATTTATCAAGTTAAAGTCAGCCAAATGAAGTTTCTTTCAGAATGAAATTAAAACCTTGATATAAGGTTACTTATGGGGTAATTTACCGTTTCCTGATATAGCGACGCATCCAAAAGATGTCTATCCCCCAAAACTTGAAAGATGTGCAAGTCTTCATAGGATGGTCAGTTTCTACTGACAATTCATCCCTCAATTTTGCTGAACTTTCAGAACCTCTCGTCTATCTACTTCATAAGTATGTTTCATTTCACTGGGAAGAATCACAACATCAGGCTTTCAACTCTTTTAAGAAAAGCTCTAATGAATGGCCCAATTCTGGTCAACCCTGAGTCGAATAAGCCCTTCTTTTTGTTCACAGATGCTAGTGACGTTGCGGTTTTAGCTATCTAGAACAACTTGATTCTACCAAGTTAACATCATGTAGCCTACTTCATTAAAGCCTTATGCAAGGTATAGCGGTGTTATAGCATCACATAACTAGAACATTTAGCGGTACTCATGTCCATCAAGAAGTTCTGGCTCTTCCTCTATTGGAAGCATTTTTCTACTGTAACTGATTATGCGTCACTTCAGTAGTGCAACAGATGAAGGGCTCATTTGGCCAGATCGCGCGCTGGTTTTTATGGAGACAGTAAATAAAGTTTAGACTGGCCTGCCAGTCAGGGTGCAAGAGCATAGAAGGAGAGCCAGAATTTCAGAGGCGCTGCTTCTCAGACAACGTTTAGATGGACTGGGAGTAGGATAACAACAGACGCTAGTGGAACACAAAGGTGAGGAGCAACCTGGTAAAAAGCCAAGCTGTTGTGATTTCAGATCCCGTGGACCTGGACCTGGACGTAGAAGAATCTTGAATTTGGAAGAGAGGTTTAGATTCCCCCATAAGGGGGTTGATATGGATCCGTCAACAAAAGTGCAGATTTTCTCCCAGTGTGGGGACAGTTCTGTCCACAAAATGCTAAGATCCTGGTGGCGGATAGCTCTGGTGAGCGAAGAAGGTTTTTAGGAGGTCTTGAGCACGGTAAGCCCAGTTTAAAGTGGAGGGCATCAAAGTCGCCAAAACGGCCACAATTGTCCATTTGTTGCATAACCTGTAATTCCACATTGGCGGGTGTCATGGGATACCAGAGGCGATCAATTTATAATATAAAACCTTGTTGGAAAGAGGGGATTTTATTGAAAATTTTAATAAAGAAAATTGAGTGTCAATACTCCCTGTGTGGAAAAATTGCTTAAATGCTCAGTATATTTAGGATTAACTTTTTAGCTCATGTAATGTGGCACTTCAGTGTCTGACCTAAACTGACAGAACTTTGAGTGGGGGTTTATTCAATTTAAACTGAAACAAAGAGTGTTGGCAGTGGGCTGAGTCATCATCAGTTGGTCCTCAGATTCCTGAATCGCGGACTTGATGTAATTACACTAATTTAAGTGTTAATTTCTCACTTGATGATTAATGGGAGCCTCCCAGGGCCATCCAACATAGGGACGGTCCAATTGGTCAGGAACTGGTTCAGGATGCCCAACATGCCTGCACCTGAACGCTCTGGCGCCCATATAGACTTGTGGGGCTCAACAGATTGAGGTTTCAATGCAAATGAGAAGGTTTATTATTTTCAACTAATTTTGCCAAATTTAAGCTAGGCCTAGGGAAGTGACTTGCCGAATCTATCTCACACTGATTTTTATTTGCTGAAACTTCAATGCAGTTTTTTTGCAATCCGCCATAACAATTTTTTAATTGTTAACACGGGGATGGGTGGCGGAACTTTCAGGGGGAGGCCATAACCCACCACTCATCCACCACGTGGGCGAGGTCACCTTGGGAGATGAGGGGGACTGACAGCCTCTTTGGGCCCTTCTTGGAAGGGAAAGGGAATACCACATGGTCCAAGTGCAAGGGGTGCTCCTATAGACTTACACATGGCCTCAAGCTACAAGAGTTACAACTTCTTAATAGTACATCAGGCGGGCGTATTTATCAAAATGCCATTGGCCTATCTTGCTTGCCAATACTAACCTTGTATGCATCTGAAGATCTCATAGACAAACTTATACGTTGGCTAGAATTCATGGGATCAAGAATCCCTGGAAGTTCAAGAGCAATTTAAAACAAATGACGGCCTAAACCTGTTTATAATGGAATAATTTATAAGAGGGTAGACTCTGCTTGGCTCCACTATGACCATCCTTTGGTCAGAACTACAACCATTTTGGAAGCTCATATGACTGTAGGTCATGACACTGTGAAAAAAACTACCAGTGGCTCATGGATTGGTGCTACTTGGATAGCATGATTATTTCCAATCACGATGTCCTTGACTCATGTGTTGTATGCTTTAAACAAAGGCATACTATGCTTAATTTTCAACATCAAGTCTTAAGACCAACTTTTCCCCTTTGCTAATTTGAGTATAGTTTTAATTGGACTACTGAATACAGCTTCTTATGAACACCATTACATTATCATTACCATTGACCATAGCACAAAGTGGGTCAAGGCCATCTCTGTGGTCTCCGCCATGGCTAAAGCTATTGTCTCATTCCTGCTCAGACATCTTCATCAGGCATGGTAGCCTTATATTCCTACAGTATGACAACAGGAAAACTTTATATCACAAGTTGCTACCAAACTTAATGCAATGATGGGAACATATTAGGGCTTCACTGTTCCCAACAATCCAGCAACTAAGAGTGCCATGGAAAGAGTTAATGGCACCTTTTTTTCCATACCGCAAAAGATGGCACAAACTGACCCAGATAGATGAGATAGTACTTTTCAGGGGCTCTGATGGCTTACTGAGTGAGCTATTGTTGTGTCACCCAGATGCCTCAATTTAAATCTCTTTGTGGGCGGGATCCTGCTTTACCCTCCAGTTTTAACCTATCCTGGAGACCTCCTACGGGAAACTGCTGACTTATCCTTGAGAATACTAGTGGAGGAAATATTTAGGTTACGAGCCTTAGCGTTTAGATCTTTTGAAAATGTTACCCAAAAGAAGCAAAACAAGCCAATTCCACAAAGCCTCAAATGCTAGAATATCAATTGGGCGACCTAGTAATGTTTTTATCATTTCCTTGGAAGAAGATTCCATAAAATTGAATGTGTTATGGTATAGTATTTATAGGTGTAATATTGCCGTGGGCTAGAGTAACCCATTCTTTATTAAAATCGGTACAGTGTTAACCAGGTTCACAGATGATATCTCCTAAGCCCTGAACTCCCTTACAAGATCTTAAGAAGGTAGTTTCTTAATAGGCCAAAATTGAGTCAGTTTGGACGAGGATTTAACTTTACCTGGAACTCCTTTTGAATGACAGAAACTACCAAATAATGAAACCTTGGATTAGATCATTGTCCCAAAGGAAACAAAGAGCCAAATTGACGTTACATTTTCCAGCAGAGTGACAAAGGGTCTTCTCCTGCTTGATCAAAGGATTTATCTCCTCTAAGAATTTAGGAAGATCTTGTTGATCTCAAGGGTTAAATCCCATAATAATACCGCATCCCCAAAAAATATATTATATTAATTTGTTTGATTAAATAAGTATGTTTAATACCCTGTAGCTTTTATTTACTGCCAAATTGCATAGTTCTTAATGAAGAAATATCCCATTGGGACGATTGGTGGAACTAATTTAACTCATAACTTTTTAGCCTTCAAAAAACCTGGTAATTATTTGGATTTTATGAAAACTTTTTTAAATCTCAGGAGGAGATAATAACAAGAGCCATGTGATTGCATAAGTATTCTAAAACTAGTAACTGTTTAGTTCAGTTGCAACTTTAAATGCTTGAATTTTTTATGCTTTGTAATAGCAACTATTTATTCAGGGAAGGATGACCATGAGACAGACACTTCTGATATGTACTACTAATCAGGCACTAATAACACTAGAGGCACCCCAGAGAAGTCAAAGCTGTCTCCTATTGCCAGCGGAACGCCAATTAAAGGAAGAGGGGTATCATGAGTAGAGGCTTGCGCCACTATTGAGCATGTATGAAGTAAGGGGTCTGAAGTGATGAACCATACTGGGAACCAGGATGAAACCAATTGTCTTTGAAGGGATGATATATTCAAATAACTAGGCTTGAAAGTGGTCCGTAAGGCGTGACTGGAATCAGCTTACAGTCTCCTGGAGGGTGGGAGTAGAGCCTGAGATGGCATCCAGGACGACCGTATGTATAGTCCACATAGCAATTGCCATCACTAAGGCTCATAGGGAGGGTTTTATAGGGGAATCCAAGGACAAGGCGAAGATGTTCCTGGAGAGGCTGAAGGTCTGTGTTTGCTCCTGGAGAAAGAGTCGCTGAACCTCATGCCATATCGCTTTTGATGGCGGACACTCTTTCAGGTGGTGAACCAACGTCCCATATTGGTCACACACAGCACTTGTGGATTGTGATGCATTGTATTGCTCTGTGGTATGGTATACCGTTTCAAGAAACGCCACACATGAGATCTTACTTGTGGCTGTAGAAGAGGGTGATGAGTGTATTTCCATATGTCTTTCTGGGTTTCTGGGGAGTATGGGATGTCTAAAATGTTCAGATAGTCCACTCTGGCCATGGTAGTAGACCTCCTGAGTACCAAATTGTTCATAACGGCTTCCCCAAGGACTTCCTGTTTGAATCAAGGAGTGGGACGATTCCTCTGTGGGGTATACCCGCTGATACTGATCCTCCATTCCGCACTCCTCATGTTAAGTATAATCCATTTAAAATGGGAAGGGGTCTGTCGTGATTTTAACCAGATGGAATCCTCCAATGATTTATCATTATTTGGAATGATATGGCCAATCCTGGCGGAATGGTTTATTGACCTAATTTCGTGTTATTTGGTTTGTTTTCTGGTTAGTTGCTCCCCAATTTGGGCTGAGCCAAAATTAGTATTCCGCTGAGTTTGGTATTTAGGTTTGAGTGGGGCCAATCAGTGGCCCCAAATTAGTAGAAGGATCACTGGCGACTAATAGCTGAGGATGATCCAATCAGTCAGCAGAATAAGTGGTTGACGCCAATGGTCATTTGTGGTCCATTGTGGGATTTCCGGCGGAAAGCTGATGTATTCTCCTCAGATGTTCACTGGCTGATCATCAATTGTGGCGGATCCAATAATTATGAGTTTGAGGCAGCTGAGGTTGTTTCCAGTGCCTCATTTATTATTAATTATTAGATGTGGGTCAACCTTGGGACAAATATACCACACTGAGAATTTTCCTATCCAATACAGGTTTTAAACTCAAAACCTGCACTAGGGGTGGAAGCAGTTTTACCCACTCAGCTAACAACCCTTCTCATTTATTACTAAGATAAGAGGAGAATAGATGTCAACGAGATGCCAAGATATTCTGAATCAAGCAAGTGACTGAAGTAGTTTCCAGCATATTTATATCAATTTGAAGGTCAAATCCAAATTTGACATTTAATTAGATTATTTATTTTTATGGCTCACTGGTGACTTAAGGCCAAGGATTAGCCAAAACTAATTTGGACATCCTGAAGGACAGAGTGAGAGGGCCAACGCCAGGGAAGAGATAAAGTAGAAGAAGAAGAAGTAGAAGAATAAGAGAAGTGGTTGGCTGGAAGAACCAGCGGAAGAGCTGATAGGTGGGTGATGGGCGCAGTAGTCCTTTTGTAAATAGTATAAATACCTGGCGCTTCCCTTCCAATAAAGATCTCCCTTTGCCTATTCTACCTTTTGTTATAAGTTTATAATTTATTTCATTAAATAGGGTTATGGCTAGGGGATCCCCGAAATGGCGCGGGTGACATGCAAAGGGGTTAGCCAGCGCTGCTAGCCCCAATGCCTAAGGTGAAATGGCAAGGGCCGACCAGTCTTAATACTGGTTAGCCTGCCAACTAGCAGAGCCCATAGTCAAATTTCTGACAGGGTCCTATGCGGGCCTGCTGCAGATGAGGTTTGCAATATATGTGAGAAGAGAGTTGTGGTTATTGGGGTTTGAAAGGCCAATGGCATGGGCAAAGTTGGATTGTGCTGCTCGTGACCAGTGTTGGGTTGGGAGTGAGGGGTTGATTACAGAAGCAATCCATTTACCCAGAATCCTGGATGCCTAATCCATGTGGTTAAGTAGATCTATTCCCCCGCTTTGGCATGGACCATAAAGGACTTCCAGTCACACAGGGGGGATCAACTTAGCCAAGCCACCCTTGTAAGAGGGCATATAGCAAAGTAAAAAAGGATGGGGAGAAAGCAATGACATGTGTTTCAAACCATACTTTTGACAATAGCATAGTGTTGGCAAGCACTACTCTACCTGTTGAGTTGGTTTGTTGACCCCTTAATGACGCGATAACTTTGTGACTTTAGCTAGTATGTTGTGTTCCATTATTGAATTGGCATATCCACCCGTCTCTATCCATAATTCCTGGGTGGCGCACTGGGCCCTCAGTGGGCCTGGAAATAAAAGGTAGCATGAGATTAGTCTTTTAGGGTGGTTTTTTTTGGTGATCTTATGATAGACTGAACTACTGGATCCCTCTGATTGAGGGGCGCCATGGACCAGTGTGTTCAGTATCTACCAAGAAGGATGATTTCGGTTTTGGATGTGTTGAGTGCTGCATTACTAGCCTTGGAGTATCCCTGAATTGTGGACTCCAGTGTGCGTGCATACTGGTTGCTGGATACCACAACCACACAATCATCTGCAAATGCAAGAATTTTAACTGGTGCTTGGCCTTGCATTTGTACACCAGTAAGACGTGCGTTTACATTGTAGAGAAGTGGATCAAGGCTAAAATTGTATAAAAGTGGGCTCAGAGGGTCTCCTTGGTGAAGGTCCCTCTGAGGGCGCACCTCATCAGTGAGGAAACCTGATCCTCATATTGCCGTTGTAGCTAATTCAGTAAGCATCATTGCCCAACTAATAAATCTTGGATAAGGTGAAATTGGTGAAGGCATGTCCTGATATATTCCCAGTTTACCCTATCATATGCTTTTCTTTGGTCCAAAAAAAAACAAGTTCCTCGTAGCAGTGGATTGGCATATAATAGCTACAGTATGTATGTTGTCCCAAGTTGGCCTTTTTGGGAATACAGCCAAATTGCTCTGGGGATATCAACTAAGATGCAATGACCCCTAATTGGTTAGCCATTATCTTAATTAATAATTTAGTATCAGTGTTAGTGAATGAGGTAGGACGCCAGTTTGATAAGTCCAGCTTATTCCATTTCTAAACAATGCTACCATGTAAGTCTCTTGTCCCCCTGGGAGAAACATGTCTCCAGTAGACACTTGTTCATTGAGGCTAACATTAGGGGGGCTGAATAGTTGAAAATTCTTATAGAACTTGTAAGGAATCCCATCTGGACCTGGGCTTTTTCTGTGTGGTGCACCACAAAAGGCATACCAGAGTTCATTTTGAATTATTAAATTCATAAGTTCAGGGTATTGGGAAATGGTGCAAATATGTGCGTTGGTTATAAATTTATCTATTTCATTTCAATAAACTGGGTTAGCCCTATATAACTCAGAATAATATTTTTAAACTTTGGTCAATATCTCTTCCAATGTTTCTGTTGTGGGTTTGTCTGAGCGCCTTACCTGTGTACAGGCCAATTTTTGGCGCAGGGAAGAAAATTGGCGGAAAAATATGCGGAGCATTTTTTGCCTGCAGTAATATTTTTGCTTTAAACTGTACACAAACGCGGTGTTTGTGTTGTCTGATTGGCTCATTAAGTCACATCGACACTTTGGCCCATTTGTTGCCCCAAGAAGGGCTGTACCTGTCCTGGTAACATTTTTCTCCATGTGGTCCACCTCTGCCAAGGCGCATTTGATGACTGCTGAGGCAGCCTAGAGTGCCTCAACAAAATGTGACATGCTTGGGAAATTGTGGCTTTTTTGAATTTTGACCAGGTTGATAGGGTTCCATATAAAAAAAAGTTGTGAACTCCTGTGTCAATGTGATGGCGTCCATCCAACTTAAAAATGCGGGCACCTTGAGAATGGCTGGGCAAAGTTTACTCCATTTAGGTGCCTGTTGCACCAGACTCAACAGAGTGAATGACACTGAGACCAACCTATGGTCCAAGAAATCCATCTTTGTTGTTTCAAATTTTGATATCTGGGAACGAAAGTTCATTGGTGCCAGAATGATTTCTACATAGGACATAGACATCAACTGCCCGTTGTTTACATGGGGACATGACATGTTGTGTAGTAGTGGTGCCTGCTTGGGATGGTATTGAAGAGGCCTAAGGTAGCCTTCATTACATGAAATTTGATATGTCCCTGAGGTGGATTATGTGAAGTTGGCCAGCGGTCAGTTGGGTTGTTTCAACAGTTTAGGTCGCCAACCACAAAGGATTTAGATGGGATGGGGAGGGAGGCCACATCCATGATGAATTTCTGTCAAATTCATGCACAGGTCAGGGCATATATATTGATTATTGTGTGCACTTAAGCTTACCATCAAAAGGTCATGACGAGCACACGTCCATCAAGATGTGTTGTTTTTTATAAAAAGTTAAAATTGAGGTTCACCTGTATCAGCACCCCACAGTGCAGCGACCAAAAAAATTGGGAGGGGAGGACCATGGTTGCCCATGTGTCCTTGGCGCCTTGCGGAAAGTGGGTTTCCTGGATTGCCAGGATGTCCACAGGTAAATTATTTTTAGGAAGCTCAGTTTTTAGCCTGGGACGGCGATGCCTTGAGTCCAGCAATGTTCTTCGTCCCTATTATAAAGGATACCCCCTCACTCCTTAGGAGTGATGGGAGGGCCCCTCAGGACCTACAGCTCCTTGATGCCATGAAATCTCAACCAACTGTATTTTTCAGTGAGCGTTTGAGGATGGCGTATCATTAGGTACATATTTATTTTCTTTGATGAATCTTTAGACATAGATTTCTTCTCTAATTGGTTTTTTTGTCTTTGCAGTTTTTTGCGTTATTGATATTTTGCGGTGCATTGTCAACCTTGTCCATCAATTCTTCTCCAAAAAACTCTGCAATATCTGGATTGGAAAATCCACTTGCGTTTGTTGTGCATAAATCCAGTGGGCGTGTATCATGCACATATTGTGGGTTTGAGGGCTGGGTCCCCCATCTGATTGGTTGGGATTTTTTAATTCCACTGAAGCAGAAAACTCAGCCTGGTCAGCTTGAATCTGGGCAGGGGGATGGAGGAGGCCGCCGTGGCTGCTTCCTTGGCCTGTGCTTGGTGTTGCTGTTTTTTTGTTCTTGTGGGGACACAGGTTTTACCTGGATATAGAACCGCTGTTCGCCCCATGGGAATGCTACACTAGAGTCTACTGTGGGCTCATTTTGTCCTTCCCCCATCACTTCTGAGAAAGCTTCATTTGGGGTTTTTCCCTCTCTGGTGGGACAGGTGTGTATCTTATGTCCAAATGCCCAACAATGAGAGCATATGGGCGGTGTGCTGTCAACTGTTATGTGGAATGGTTGAGTCTGTTGTTCATTGATGGTGAGTGTCGCAATGTGTGGGATCTGAGTTAAGTCCTCCACTACACTCTGAGAACGGGGTAATCACTGCTATGGCCTTACCTATTCTGAGTTCAGGCATCACTAAAAAATTTTGCATTTTAAAAAAGCTGATTTCCCCATAGCTATGTAGTGCTGCTTTGAGATGACTCTCAAGGACTTCACGCTTGATGTTCATAGAGAGGAATTGAAAGTCACAAAAATTTGATTCAATTTTGTTCATTGCGTGTGCTTGGTTTTGACCACCCATTGACCCTCCAGAAAAGTCAACCACTATATGAACCTGTACAGCTTCATCTGCTGCATTCACTGTTTCAAACCTGAGATCCAACCAACTGCAGGTTATTGTGTGCGGTGCTATGTATAATTCTTCTAGGAAGTGGATGCATTCATCCCTGAAAAACTTCTCCCAAAGAGCAGTTGAATTAATGTCCAGGTAAACTCAAACTCCATATTCCAATGATGACAGTGGCTGTGAGTGGGTTTTAACGTACTGGTTACACTTGGTTTGCCATTACAAGATTTTTGGCGAAATATTCACTGCAGTCTTCTTGTTTTTTTCCAATCCACCAGTGTCCCCAGGCGTTTTCAAAGTTTAGGCGGTGTGAACACCAAACCTGTGCGCTTTTACCCCTTTACCCAGCCCTTATTCAGCAATAGGCGCATACTCATCTTCCCTTAATGTTTTCAAACTTTTCTGCCTTGAATTGAAGCAGTTATAATTTCTGATTGTAATGGGAAAGAAAAGTTTGGATGCTTGAATCTTAATCTTAATTAAAAAGTTGTACATGGATGGGGGAAGCATCCCTGTTTTTTACATGATGCATGATTCTATTAATCTTTAAAGTTTAAATGATGTAAAAAAAGGTCATTATACTCCTTCATCAAACCTTTGATATTATTCTTTGGTTATAATTAAATCTTTTTTAAGTGAAGACTTAACCAGAGCCACCAATGAGGGATGTTATAGACCAAAATCACATAAACTTTCAAAGTTGCAAATTCTGGCAACCCTGTTATTAGATAATAGTGATACATTGACAAATGGAGTAGTTGATCTACTTTTTGAGATTCATTGGTTAATTTGGCTTGTAACACAAGATTGACCCCATATAAGATGGGTGAGTTTTCATAAGAAGGTCAGAAATTTCCACAATTGAGAATTTATCTACTCCTCAGATTAAAAAACTAGTTTCCTAATGAGATACTTACATGAATATACAATTGAGATAACCTGAGATTTTGGAAGTATCAGCATTACTCCAGAAGATATAAGGCTTTCTCCTTAGCCATCAACTACATATATTAGTATATGTAATTGATTAGCTAATGTATTAACACAATTTCTAATCAATTTGGGTGATTATTCTAATAGGAAAGTTCACAATCTGATACATGTTTACTGTCTTTTGTGGTCTTAAAACCCTTTACACTCGACCTCTTAACAAGGAAAGTAACCTTTCAGCATAGTGTATAACAGTAGTGTTCTCAAAAAGGCACTGAGCTCCCAAAAAGATACTATAACTAAGAAAAAAAATGTAAATTTAATATGTAACTAAGGTTATTTTACCATATTAATAAGAATTAAGGGTTAAAACCCAGTGAACTGAGTACATGAGAGCTAGCGATTAATACTCCTTATAATTAGGCATACTGAGAGTGACCTTTATGCATTTTTTAAGTTCTTATGAGATAGTTATCAGAGATCCGTTGCTAATAAATACAAGAAAGGAATTTTGTGACCCCTTACTGGTACTTAAGTTAACAAGTTTTTATAATTTGGAGGCAGTTGTCAGAAAATTACATGCCCAAATTTGTATTAATTGTAACTCATGTTTAAATAAGGCTAATTATATCATAAAAACCCTAGCCAATTCTTGGTGGAACCACTGAAATCAGGGTAATACAATTTCCCCCACTCCTTGGCCAAATAGGCCTACGGTTAGTAGCAAGGTTATTTTGAATTAGTGGAAGAATCGGGGAGTCATTCTGATGTCCCTCAAGTCCTCTATATAATTTAGAAAAACTCCATTGTGGAGACTGGTCCCTTTTATAGACCTGAAAAGTCTCGCCAAGTGAAAATTTTCCTGCATTTTGATTGGTCTAATAATATTAAATCTCTGCCCCACAGGTTCATCCTCCTGGCTATCAACCCACCATCTGCCCTCACGTTGAAGCGAGGTGACTTTTGAGAAAACCAAGTAGGTTAAAAGCCTATATTATCTAATTTGGATGAGCCCAGCTTATATTAGATTCTTGTCCCACTCACTTCAAACCTTGATATGATTTAAATACTATGCATCCAGATATTGAGAGGATTCGCTTCTTGGCCCCTGGTGCTACTAATAAAAATCTTATAAAATTGAACCTTTTAGTATAAAAGTTTTCTATTTCTTAAGTAAAAAGTGATATAAAAATCCCCTGAAAATTTATCCCAGCAGTTGAGAGTAATACTTCTCCTGCAAATTTATTGTTGAAATCAGGAGCTAAAAGGCATCAACAAGCACTCAAACTGCCCTGATTCCAACATCATTGATAGGAACATGGGTAGTTCTTTAGAAAGTAAATAGTAAATAAAGTTCTTATTGTTGCAGAAGTCTAGTAATCTCTCAAGTTCCCTTAAGAAGCAGCAACTTTGTGTTCATTTGGTGATGCAGCAAATTTTAGGCATATTAGGGTTTTTAACATGAAGAGAGAGACTCTTCATGTTATATTCTTCTTTGCACAATTAAAGCGTTGGAACCCGCATTTCTTGCAGTATGGAGTCAGTTCTTACAATAGATGCATCTGGGTTATCATCTTTACTGGCTTCCACAGCATGAATTGAAGGTCAATTTGGAGTAAAGTAAGTGGAAAGAGTATTGAAAATCATAGCTGAAGGAATCTTGTTCAATGCTAGCTTTATTTGTCAAATTACAGGTAAGTATTTTTTGGGGCCAATCATATATAGGTGAATCAGGGTTACAAATCATGAGAAAAAGCTACAGCAGTGATAAAGTCATCTAGTGTAACTTGGCAAGTAGTGACCAGGTATTGCAATAGCATAAAATAAGAATAATTTCCAGGCTCTCATCTTTATTGATAAATATTTTCCATGAAGTCTTTCTGCTCATATTGAGAGGTCCTAATAACTTCCAAACTCCTGAACTAAAGCTTTTCTGAATTGCTTATTATACTTGGCACTCTTTTAAGTGTGAAACCATATTTTCCTTGCCACACTGCTGAGACAGGAGTGAATATACTTCCCATTAGTTGGTTGCTTCCTCCATTGCATTATCATAGTGGTTTGGAAAAAAGCAATGCTTTATTTTTAAAGGGTCAACTTTTTCATACGACTGAGTTAAAATTTAGATACAAAGTAATTGGAGAGAGTGCTGATGGATGGCGCTTCATTGGTGCTAGTTAATATATTTCTTCTTAATAAAAGCTTGAGGACAATGTTGTTTGGTTTGTGATATACTTTATCCAAATCATCTTTGTTCTTAATTATATACTATCTAAGGTGGCAACTGAGACCTTATTTTAAGATGTTCTTCAGGGTCTAAATTTAATTATACTAAATATATAGCTTACGTTTTTGGAAGCTAACTCAGGGTGCAAGGGTTCCACACATTTGTTCTTATAAAGATGAGGCAAATGTCCATCGCCTTAGTGAATGCAAAAAGCTGTCAATTTTTTGGATAGTGCATCCAAGATGAGATTTGGGTTTATAAGACTTCTATCAAGATTTACCTCACAGCTCAAAGAAATATTTTTCACTTTTTTGCACAAGTCCAAAATCATGGTCAGAACCTCCATCTTCTAGTAATTATTGAAATATTTGGAAGCTGGTAGTGAGGAACCAGGGAACCTATGATCTAAAGGATCCCAATGATACTTCAGGATTTTTGGGTCCACATGACCCTTTATAATTTGGTATACCATCTACCAAGGATAAATTATGGCAACGCTGGTTGCAAGTCATGAAGCAGAGCCTCAATATGAATCAGTCTTGTGAACAAAAGAGTCAAATAGTCAGAAGACAATTACTATATATGGAAAAGTCATGCTGTATATAGCGCAACATCAGTTATAACACCTTACAAGCTCTTGCTCAACTGCTCCTCCACATATTGGATATTCCAGAATCAAGCAACGTGAATTGGTTCACAGCACTGTTATTAAGAAACAATTGTCCAAAATAGCCTATTATTCTTCATAACAAAGGCATAAGCGGCGCCATAGAATTCAACAAAATTATCATTTTTTATTTGTTTTAACCCTAATTGTTGTACCACATTATGGTAAAGCAACCCATGATTTGCAGTAGATATTAGATTGTAGTTGAAAGAAGTATTGTAAATATGATCTTCTCTTGTAAATAATTCACTATGGTATAATTGGGGTCAAAAGTTTTAAAAACCACAATAGTCAGAGGCTCCATTGGTGCGCCAAGCTGATGATATGGCAATCGCCAACCCTTGATTATTTAACAACATCAATTAACCCTTTACTTTGAGTTTGCAAGGCAGCTGCAGCCTGAAAGTTGCGCAGCTAAGCAACTTTACCTCAAGGGAGTTTAATGCCATTGTCAGACCCTCTGCTCCTAACACCAATAGTTAACCTTCTTGCTTGGGTGTCCTGGCAACTGCCTGATCCCAAGTACACGTGGATGCCTTTGCCAATCCCTTGTCCTCAGCTCGTAGTCAGGTTACTGCCCTCACAGGATTTTCTCGCAGTCAAGGTAAGTAAGTGGTTGGGAAACTCATTTTCCAAATGTAATCACTTGGAGATTCATAAACCCTGGGTATCGCCTTTCAATTACCCTCACAAAGGTAGCGTAAAGTTATATTTGAAAATAAAGATAAGCAAATGATGATACTTATTTAGATTGTGGCTAACTCATAAATAGGGTGGCCGTCAAGATACTATAACAATTAAGGATTGATTGTTTGAAGGATAGGGTGTGGCATACTGTACTGTTTGCTACTGCTGCACAGAAGCAATCAGGAGAAATTCACATCATGGATTAGTTATTGGGCATCTACAGCTTGTTTTATTCAATTAATACGGTATAATATATATAATAAAAGTTAACCTTAGCGCTGGCGATGCAATGGCTTGTTATACACCAATCAGGATCACTCTTCTCCTTAAAGCTGTAAGTGTTCTCTATTTATATTGGTCAGTAAATTTTTAAGGTTTGCCTACCATGTGATTTGTTGCAAATGGTTTCTCTTCAGTTTATTTATCTATATTTATAGATTAATTGTTAGTATCATTCATCTGCTACACCGCCTCCTTTTGGCATCTCCTCATCATTGGTAAAATCTTAGATTAAATCCAAATTGTATGAGTTTCAATAAACTTGGCGTTTCATCCAATTTTTTACTTCTTCACTACTTAATTAATATTCTGTCAAATTTAGTCTGCATTATCATTCAGTCAGCGTACCATGATTTGCTAAAATTAATTATCAGATATTAATAGTCCGTTGGTAATTTAATGGCTTTACTTGAAACATGTAATTCTAAACAAACGGCTAAAATCCTGAAACTTCAATCCAAGCGGTTGTTTCTAAGCTCATCCCTAGCCAAAGATGATATGATCTTAGAATAGAATTCTGACAGTTGGGATGAGCATATATATTTTACATAGTGGAGGTTACAACCATAGAGAGGTGCTTAATATATTAGAACTCACTTAATTTAACTTCATTCAGAAGTACAGAATATAATATTGATATCTAAATAATGAATGTGATATTGCTCATTATCAAAAGAGGGTAAGATGAACTCAAAGATGTACTGAAAATCCAGGGTATAATGCTGCATTGGAGGCACCTCATATTATAGTATTAACCATCTGATTACACTCCCCACCCCCATTGGAATAGGAATTTCATGGTTAAAATTATCCTCCTTCATATTATTGGTATTTAACTTTTTTACAACATAAAGTCTGCTGTATTAGCACATAATCTAGGCTTTGTGGTAAGTAATAAGCTAAGGTATTGTTTTCTGGGTCTTAAAACTGTTTAATTGTAGACTAAATCTTCTCTTAATATGATAACATTTAATTGTCTTCCCTTGAGTATGATGGCAAAAGCACTTCTGCAGTTTAAGAAAAGTATTTAGTTGGTGCTATTTTCATGTTTAGGATAAGCTTTTCACTTTGAAGTCTGTTGCATTTGATTTATCAAGCATCAGCTTATGCAATATTTGTTTATGCATTATTTTTAAACTAATATCTAGACATAGGTTTCACTCCATTATTATAATTGTAAAGCTTGCGGACTACAACTTTATGGGGAGTTACTTAGTTGTATTGAATTACTTTTGGTGATTTGGCATAAGCGCACTGTGTCATAAATAAATATTATGGTGGATCATATCCTTAAACCCCTCCAGCGCAATTTCTGCTACGATCAAGGTTCAATCACACTATTCTCTTGTATTTTTTGCGCCAGAATAAAATATTTGGTAGGAGAATACATACTTTATTATGGCCATTCGCCAGCATCTCAATTGCAATCAGTTGCTTGTGACTATAAAAGAAAACCCCTAAACTCTTATGATTTTTCTCCTTATCTTAACTCAAACAATTATTATTCTAATTTACTACCTTTTTATGCAGCTTAGTAAACATACAAATGCGCCAATAATAACATTATTGGGAGGGGCATATTTCATCAGGATTCCAATGGTAAGGGATCTTTTTTCCTATGTCATGAGAGAAGAACTTAGAACAAAGAGCAGAGGGGATAGTAAGCTAATAAGCAATGTTAGTATTCAATAGTACAATATGCTTCTATTTATTTATAAATAAAATCTCTCTTTCTAAAAAAGGGTTTTCTTTGCAAGTTTACCAAGGTTACCATCAAGATTCTTATATGACTGGACAATAAGCTCTGAAAGGCTATGGCGTAATGGTGATAATCCTCCAATTAGAATGATTGTTTATGAGTATCCAGGTGATTTAAGATGAGTCAATATTGGGATATAACATACTACTATGGATCGCCTACAAATAAGGTGATAAGGTGATGTTGACATTTGACAGTAATAATTTAGATTGCCTTGAACTAAGGTGATAGAGAATTGAAGAATACCAGCTGAAACTAATGAGAATTGGGGGAATAGAATAGTCTAAGATAAGAGAATGGTATTGTCCAAAGCTGCTGATATATAAAAAAGGTGGGTGATTGAAAAAGAGAGGTTGTTAATAGTTGAGAGAGAGCGGAACAATGAAGGGTTGGTGTACTATCAAAATAAATAAAAGTGTTGCTGGGGAAATTTCTCCTATTTTTTTTATATTTTCCAGTGTGTTTGGAGGACTGAAAATCCCAATATTGTCTGTCTGTTGTTCAGTGGGTTCGCCTGTGTGACCCTTATGGCAGATCCCAATGATACTGACCAAAATTATAACAGTAGTTCTCACAACAAGAAGCTCATTGATCAACCGCTAAGTAAAAAAATCTCCAATCACTGGCCATGTCTCATCAGGCCTGCTTTGTTGGGGAATCTTCATGAAGCACTGCACCAGACAAATATGAGGAACTCAAACTCAATTTAGATGCGATGATCAAGAAACAGGATGAACTTCTTTAAGATTGGAACGCTGTTATGCACCAGCTCGACAGCACGTTCAGTCAAATGCAAATTTTGGAATAACAAAACAGGCAACTCGCTGATTGCTTGGACAACACTATCTAATGACTGCACTGTGCAGAGCGGAAATTGACCAGTACCTCCCAGCCACCTCATTGGAAAGGGGAAGAATGACAAGGAGGGGAACAATATGATGAGGAATATGACGCTGGCTGGACCTACTACACCCAGGAGTGTAGCTCTGGATTTGATTATGAATTAATGCGCGGAAATTCCCTCAAGTGATGGCCATACTGCCCACCGCAGAGGGCCATGCTACCTCCGAAGCTGTAGACATCCCACCCTCCACTGGACCAGCTCCTCATTGGGAGGCTGATTATGAGTCTTGACCCATTCCTCAGTTTGCCCAAAAAGCCACGTTTATAAGCAGGATGAGGAGGTCAATATTGAGAAGCTGTCTTCGTTCAATTGCAATGGGAACATCCACAGCTTCTTTAAACGTTTTGAGTTTGCAGTGGAAGGAGCCTTGGATTGGCATAAAGATAAACTTCTGATATCTGCCTTGGATTACAGGAGTGCTGACCAAGTCACCTGCTACCTTCCAAACAGATCCATTACCTACCAATAAGTAAAGGACACTGTGCTACACCTGTTTATGGGTACCTCAAAAATGTCACAGCAAAAAGCGGAGTTTTCAACCATTAGGCTCCGCCATAATGAGACCCTCACAGTGTTTGCTGAATGATTTATGGTGGAAGCTTAAATGATAATTAGGGGCAAATTAATTAGTGTAAGCCAACGTGTGAATTACAATGATCTCCACAGTAAAACCATACCATGAGCTTCAACCATTATTTCTTCAATTTTGGATGATGATGCTCCCCTGATCAAAAATATGCAGTTCTTACGCTGGATATCCGCTAACTTTCCTCTGCCCAATACATAGCAGAAGCATACCGCCGTTGCCACCAGGCATTCTTATTTGGGGTAATATTCTTTTCCTGCCCACATTCCGCTGAGCAACCCCCAGCCTTACTATAATTCTGCGCCTCGTCCCTGACCAAATTACTCCCAACCATTTGAATTCCACCCCAGCCCCATACACGAAAACTGTCAGCAGCCCAACTACCAACCTGGACCTAGTTACACCAAGCAATAGCAATTGTCCTACTAAACCTGTCCCAGGTTATGCCAAATTTTAACCCAAATATTAGTCTGGACCCTCTTATGAGAACCAAGGGTGCGGCTCTTATGGGGTTACTTGCTATAAATGTGGTCGCTCTGGCCACCTGAAACAAATCTGCCCTAAATGTCATGTCAACTACATGCAACTGGATCAATACTATCATGGAAAAGATGGAGTGGAGTAGAGATGGGACTCTCTACCTCCGTTATCCCAACCTCACATGTCCCTTAATCAATACTAGTATATCCTTCAGAAGTCCCTCAACACGATGACAGGATTTTATACCAGCAACCAGTAGGAGGAGTGAACATAATGACATGAGCGCAAGCTAAGGCCACAGCAGATGAAGAACCTCAGGAGCAACTGAAGCCATATGCCTGCTAAATTTTTAATCAAGCTTCTTCAGACAAGCTGGATCTCGCTGCAGATGCTTCGACTCTGAAAGGAGTAAACGTCACCCTTTTGGCAGATGCCATTGTTAAAGAATACCCAAAGTCAGTGAGGGGATTATGAGTTTTTTTAGGAAAAGAGATCCCGTAAATGTCCATGTATTAAACAGTCAATATTCTTCTTATTCTGAGAGTACATACTGTGATATTTTTGTAGAAAAAAATAGATTTCGCTCTATAATAGATACAGGCTCTCCAGGAAACATAGTTTCTGCTAGTTGATGGCAAAGTTGATGTTATAACCTGGTGTGGACCATCAAATGGTGTATGGGACCGCTGGAGCGGAAAGCACAGTCTCTGAGGGAGTGTACAGTGCGCTACCCTTGAAGTTTGGGTCCAATTTTGTTTTAGCTCCATCAATAGTGCTACCAAACAATAATTATGACCTGCTAATTGGAACTGCTTTCCTGCGACATTTGGGGCTGTCATTGATATGAAGGAAGAGACCTTCAAAATTTTGGGGCAGCGGATCCCAATTTAATTTACCTATAGTGGAGTGCTGAATAATCTGGTGCACATGGGCCATATCAATCTTGCATATAATGGCGGAGTACTTCCAGTCCGCTATCATTGACTAAAAAGCAAGATGCGACCCCTTACCTAGCAGATATACAAATATCAAGAGCTACATCTGAGATGCTGGGCCCATATCTATTCCTTCCAGATACCAAGTCGTAGTGAACACTAGATAAGAAGTGAAAGTGCCAGCCAGGCTTTATGGGGAGGTCATTGGGCCCTATCAGCAAATGCAGCTTGAGCCACATTGGCTCCAGGGGTTATACTCCTAGGTCATGGAGAGATCAAGGTTTTGTTAGTGATTCTTCAGAGTGAAATAATGCAAATCCGCTGACACCAAATAGTGTCTTAATTACGCTGGACTCCAATTGAGGAGGTCCTTCAGGTTCACAAGTTTAAGTCGTTGGATAATTTGGTCTAACCGTCAAGTTGCAGCCCAGCGTAATGACAGTGGTACTGTGGGAGACTTTAATAGGGCTATCAGAAGAACAAAAAGACCAAATAATAGCTTTATTTTAGAGGTATAAGGAGATTTTGTAATTGATGACCATAATTTAGGGTGTGCTTGGGGGGTAGTCCATCGATTGGACACTGGGGATCATCCTCCCATCAGGTCTCAGCCAATCTACTGATTGAGGGCAGTGGAAGACATTGTCACCAAGGAAATTGATAAGTTGCTTGATCAAGGGATGCTCAAACCATCCAAGAGTCTGTGGGCTTCGCCCATTCTCATTGTAAAAAAGAAGGACAGCACCAAGCGCATAGTAATAGACTACTGTAAGCTCAACAGTATTAAAAATAAGGACTCATACTCCTTACTGAAGATCAACCTCGCTTTGGATTGGTTAGATGGGAGCTGGTTACTTCTCAGCGATGGACTTGATATCAAGTTACTGGCAAATTGAGTTACTATGGCGGAACAGGAGAAATGCGCTGTAATCACTTCCAAAGGCCTTTTCTAATCAAACCCATATGCCACAAGGGCTGTGTAATGCCTCAGCTACGTTCCAACGTGCCATAAACACTATCTTCAGCGACCTGAAGCTGTTTGTGTCCTCATATACATTGATGACATCAATTTTTCTCTTGATCCTTTCCTGAGCACCTTAATCATCTAGAAGCAGTATTCCGCTGGCATGATGAGGCAAACACTAATATTGAGCATTGTAAATGTAATTTTTTCAAGGACCAGTTGAAATACTCGGGTTTTGTGGTAGACTGCAAGGGACTGAAGCAACAACCAGCCAAGGTGGAAGCCATCCAAAAATGACTACACCTAATAGTAAGCATGGCATATAGGTATCTTTAGGACTGTTCATATACTACTGGCGCTTCATCACTAACTTGAGCTGTTTTGGGGGCTGCTATTTTTATTGTGGAAAAAGGATGTCATGTTCAGATGAATTTAATGCCATCAATATACCTTTAACACAATTCAGATGTCACTGATCAGCGCGCTGGTACTACACTATCCAACCTTTGATAAGGAGAATATCATTCAGATGGATGTGTCTCTTTCCGCAGTTGGGATGGTCCTTTCTCAGAAAACTATGAGGGATAGGAGCATCCAGTTGCATACTGCGGTCAAAGCTTGAACTTCCATGAGCGTAATTATACTGTGACCAAGTGGGAGTGCTTAGAGGTGATCTACGCATATAAGAAATTTAGAGACTACTTGTATAGGGTAAAGTTTAAAGTCATAATGGATCATGCGTCATTACGATGGTTGCAGAGTTTCAAGAAGCCTGAAGGGTGTCTAGCCCGATGGGCTCTTAAGTTGCAGGCTTACAACTTTGAGATCCTTTACTGCCCAGGAGCAAAGCATCAGAACGTCAACTGTTTATCCAGACTGCCAACCATTACTGTGACGGTGGATCTCAGTGATGTGATGTACAATAAGATGCTCAGCAGAAAGTACAACGATGAACCACCCCAAGTAATAAAAGCATTAACTGAGATGCAAGAAAATGCATTTTTAATGGAATGGGGAATTGTACAAGCGAATCAGAAATTCTACAGTGAACTTCCCGTGACCTTCAGCACGGCCTGGGGTTATTATCAGCGCCCACAAGGCAGTTGGACATGGTGGTGTGCACAATACAATGGAACTGTTGCACCCTCAGTACTATTGGGAAGCATGAACTTCAACGTGCTTGAAACCATTTCCTGTTGCCACAAGTGTCAAGCAGAAAAGCTATTCCACCAGAAGATCTTGTACCAGTTAGTGAAACAACATCTTGCTTGGCATACAGTTTCCCTAGATGTCATTGGGCCTCTACTAATGGGAGCTAACCAGTGTAAGTACATTCTGGTGGCTATTTGTAACGAATGATATTAAACTGTTCATTGCATTTTGATTCAGTTCAGATTTTCAAATCCGAATCAATTCATTTAAAAAGATTTTTGGTGTTTGTCAGGTTCAGGCGCTGGGTTGTGCCTTGCCTGAATTATTGATTAGGCTCTTACAAGCCTAATCAATGGTTTGGGCAAGGCCACGGAAGGGCGACCTTTAAGGTTGAGCCTGCACAATTCCAAACAGAGTTTGGAATTCTCTCTCTTTCTCTCTGGTGGCCTTGGGGCCGCCCTTACCTTATCTTACCTGATGATTCGCGCACAACAAGTTTTTGTCGCGTCAACAAAAACTTGGGTTTTTGGGGTTTGATCTCCCTCGAATATCCTGTCTTTTCCTTGGTGTGTTCATGGCATCAAATTATTGGGATCCTGTTCATCAGCGACTTTTTATTCAATAATTAATAAAATAAGGTTAATTTTGGGGCTTTAACCTTGCTTACCTATTTTTGTCTTTTTCTCACTTCAAATTTCTTTAATTCCAAGGTTTACTACCTCAAGAGTCCAGCTCACGCTGGACGTTCAGCGTGAATTGCATCAAACCTAAGGTAAGATGGCGATTGGAAACTGGGATATTTCTGACCGTTACATTATTCTGAACCACATGTGCTGCCAGAACGCCACCAGATCCCCATTTCAGCTGACCTCAGTGGTTGCATCAGGTCCCAGTTGTTGAGCAACCAGCACCGGAGGGAGCCAGTGACTGATGGCCAACCCTGGACCTGAAGTGATCTTTGGTGCAAAATTCTGGTGAGGCCTTCCCCCCACCAGGGCCTTAGTTGGCACCGAGGGGACCTGGCCCAGCAGGGCTTCCTCACCTACGGACAGTCCATTTGGTATGAGGGCAACCATCCAGCCACGCTGGACTTCACGCCCCTTCCACGCTTCAGTTGGAGAGAGCGCCTTCTGGTTGGGATAGGAAGACCATCGCCAACTGGGGCGTGGGAGGGGAGGCGCACCACAGCCAAGCGCTGGGCGTGCTTCCTTGTGCCAGGCGGGCTGATTCCAGAAGCCCAGTCCCAATTTTCTCTCTCCGTTTATCTTTTTCCCTGCGAGGGGCCCAGAATTTCTCCAGGCTAATTTTCCCAGGGCTCGAGGTAACTTGCCCCAGGAAGCCCTCATGGTGGCGGCCTCCCATTGCGGGGACCCTCTTTGGGGAGGGGCCCTTCTTTAGTGGGGGTGATGTAATGAACGGTATTAAGCCAATCATTGCATTTCAATTTGGGTTCAGATTTTCTGGATCCAAATCAATTTTGTTTAAAAAGATTTTTGGTGTTTGTCAGGTTTAGGCGCTGGGTTGTGCCTCACCCAAACCATTGATTAGGATCACAAGAGCCTAATCAATAGTTCAGGTGAGGCCCCGGAAGGGCGACCTTTAAGGTCAAGCCTGCGCAATTCTGAATCTTATTCATAATTCTCTCTCTTTCTCTCTGGTGGCCTTGGGGCCACCCTTACCTTATCTTACCTTATGATCCATGCACAACAAGTTTTTGTTGCGTCAACGAAAACCTGGGTTTTTGGGGTTTGATCTCCCTCAGGTATCCTGTCTTTTTCTTGGTTTGTTCGCGGCATTAGATTATTGGGATCCTGTTTGTCAGCAACTTTTTATTCAATAATAAATAAAATAAGGTAATTCCGGGGTTTTCAACCTCACTTACCTATTTTGTCTTTTTCTTGCTTCAAATTTCCCTAATTCCAAGGTTTACTACCTTGAGAGTCCAGCTCATTCTGGACGTTCAGCGTGAATTGTGTCAAACCTAAGGTTAGATGTCAATCAGAAACTGGGACATTTTTGACCGTTACACTATTGACCACTTAACTTAATGGGTTAAAGCAGGCGATATGGGATTTGGGGGCGTTCACAGTGGCCAAGTTTATAATGGAATGTACTATTTAGTGACATGGCTGCCCTCAGTTCATTTTAATAAGAATTGAACCAACTTTGCCTTGTATATCCTTCCCAAGTTGAACGAGTTAATGGGCATCCACGGTGTTCTGATAACCCATTATCACCTCAAATCCAACAGAATGGTCAACTGGGTTAATGGGACCCTGGTGAACGTCCTTAGGAAGTTGGCAACTTTTAAAACCTCTGATTGGAGTTCCCTCCTGTCTACTGCCATCTTTGCTTATATATCAGCTATAATTACACCACAGCGAAGAGCCTCTTTCAACTATTAGATGATTGACACTCCACTCTTCCATCATTGCTTTATTCTTGCAAAGAAGATACCAGCGTAATGGATCCCCATTGTTACTTGACAAATTTAGCTGACACAATGATCAAGTTACAAATGGAAGCGTACTCTTATAGCCTGGCCAAAAAGATCAAGAATTAGGCTACCAAACAGGTATGGCATAGCGGGTTGGCTCAGTTCCAAGAAGGTGAGTTGGTTTTGTTCCACTACCAGTATGGATTTGGGAGGAAACACAAGCTGGCCAAAATCTGTGTTTGTCCATTTGAAATAATTGAGAAAACTGACATTGACGCCTACATTATCAAAGACCCAGCAAGTGGTTGAATCATTAATCTCATGCATGCAAAGTTTCTTTGGGCGTATAAACAATAGGAGACTTAACGTCCTGTCAAAGGGGGGGGGGTTAATGTTGAGATTATGATATGACTGGATGATAAACCCTGAAGAGCTACGGTGGAATGGTGAGAATCCACTGATTAGGATGATTTTTTATGAGTATTCAAGTTACTTAAATTGAAACTATATTGGGATATAACAAATTACTACTGTTTTCCTACAAATAAGGCGAAAAGGCGATGTTGAAATTTGAACTTATAATTTAGATTACCTCAAAGTAAGGCGATAGAGAGTTGAATAATACCAGCCAAAATCAATGAGAATTGGCGGAATATAATAGTCTAAGCAAAAAAAACAGTATCTTCTGAGTTGCTTATATATAAGCGAGATGGGAAATTGAAAAAGAGAGGTTTTTAATTGTTGAGAGAGAGCGTAACAGAGAAGGGTCACTGTATTTAAAAAATAAATGAAGGTTTTGTTGGGGCAATTGATCCTATTTTATTCTTTTTTCCAGTGTTTTTGGAGGACCGCTAATCCACATCGATGAATCCCCCCCTTGGGTTGGGACCATCTAGTACTAAAAAAAAGGAGGACCGCTAATCCCCATACCATCTTTCTGTTGTTCAGTGGGTTTGACCTGTGCGACACTTATGGCAGATCCTAATAATACCGCCCAAAATTATAACAGTTACTGTCCTTTTACAGTACCTTGTAGTACAAGTGTAAATAACCTGTGCACCAAAATCTGATATCCTTGTGCTAATTTCAACATTGTGGTGCTCACTATAGGGGGGTCACTTTTGTTATCTGAGTATTACCTTCCAAGAATGAATCTATAGGAGAACTGTTTCACCCTTGGCCTTGGCACTAAGTATTCATATGAGCCAATGGATGACGGCAACTTGGTTATCAATCATTTTCAGTTGGATTATTATAAGAGTGAAAGGGTAGAGGTTCCTAAGGCGAGCTTCCCACTTCTATATCATTAGAATCTCAAGCGTTAGTTTGAGTGTCCAATTTCATTGGCTCAGGTATAAGAAGTATCCTAGGGTTACTTAATAGTTACCGCCTGGCTGACACTGATGCAAATGAGGCAAAGTTGCCATGTTCAATAAAATAATTATCAAGTACACTTTATGACAACTATCATATTTTTCATGAGATGACTATCAACGAGATGACTAGGTGACTCGCCACCAAAGATCAACTAGTAGAAGGGAAGTGAGGTACGTACATCCTTATATTCGCCAATTACATCAGATAATTGCTTAGCAACATAAAGATATTGGCAGATTTGTTAAATTCATGAAATCCCATCAATGGGATAATTCCCTATTATTAAAACGTTTAACTGATGCTTTCTGTGACAACCATGTTGTCATTCTTTTTTATTGGCAGCAAACTCAGGACGCCTAACAGAAAGTAGAAGGACAGGCTTCCCAGCTTAATGCTGACTTGTTTATATTATTAATGATTTTATGGAAAAGTGAGGGGCAACCCTCCAATGGCTGAAGATATTGCTCATCACTGCAACCAAGTAGAAAATTCTCTTATGCAGAAGTGGAGTGACATACAGAGGTTTTAGCGGCTGACCATGAGGCCCATCAAAATAATTCTAATGTGATTCGTCAGGTATAGGAAAATAAAATGGCCACGTGAGCCATCTATTGAGGCAAATTCTTGACCACAGTTATTTAGTGAAGGATTTGAGTGGAGGGTATGAGCACTTATTGATGCTGCATCAACACCTTTATATAGACATGGATAAAACGTTACACTCTGATACTGACTTATATCAAATGATCAACTCTTTTCATCTAGCCCTGATATATCAGGGTCAGAAAGTGCAATAGTTGGAAAGCAAGAAGTAAATCTGAGATCGTTTTCTTGCCACTAATAAGAAAATCAAGCACATCAAAAATTTGTTACTGGTGGAATGCTAACATTTTCCTAATATGATGGATCATTTAAAAATAGAGATTGAAACTGATCTTTATAAGTGTCACAAATGGGTCCTAGTGAAACATTTTTAAATGCATACTAACGCTTGGGAAATAAACCAAAAGAACCTGAAGGGGAAGATGAAGTGGTGCTTATTATGCAGGAAGTAACCAACTTTCTTACCTCCATTTCTGGCTCTAGAGCATCCATTCCTGTGGATACTCCCCTGACTCCTCCAGCGGAGCATTCTGATTCAGCTATTTGTGAACCTCTTACACCATTGTAACAGCATACAGATGCTATCACAGCTTGCGTTCCTGTGCATCAATTAAGGCTATTCCAGAGGCTCCTGGTTGGGTTACTCCTTTATATCATTTTTGTCCACCTAAAATCATGTAGGAGCAACGTAGGCCCTTCATCACTGCAATTATAGACCCCAACTTTATAACAATCTTGTCAATTTACTAAATTTGATAAACAGGCAAATGTGCACAACTTGCTTAGTCTCTTTGAGATCAGTAAGGCCAGAGCGCTTGAGAATGCTAAGTTAGCAACAGTAATGAGCTTGCTGGACTCAGAAAACCGGGAGTTAATTATGCCAAACTACATAAAATTGGCGTAATCTACCTCAACTCCAAAGATCTGCTGATTAAAGAGTATGGTGGAGCTGAGCAGGTGGCCATTTGGAAAACGAAGTTCCTTAACATCTGTTTTTAAAAGGATAAGATGATTAAACCTTCATGGAATAATTTATTTAAAGCTTCAGATGCTATCAGGGCTAACATTATAAATGACTTTGAAACCCATATTGCTTTCCATAATGATTAAATATCTAAAAAGGGATGTACTAAGTTATTCTTCCTGCTTAAATGATGAGAACGATATCACTTATATGGGAAATTATCTCCAATGATGCGCCACCACCTTTGAAGCGTCCCAAAAAACTCTTTGAGAGTCTCACAATTCACAGGTTTGGGCCCCCTCCACGAAGAAAGATTTATCCCCATCATATGGCCCTCATGCGAGTATTACTGATAGTAGTCAAATTACTTGTAATCTTTGCAGAAAGGTAGAGCATTATGCTTATAGTTGCCCTAAATGGGGCGGTAAGCCCTCTGTTAATAATTTGAAACCAGAAGATGATGAGGAGTTAGGAAAATACAGGGTAGAGTAAAATTGTGATTCTCTATTTCTGCCTCCTCCAACAAGATCTCAGATAGGTGCAAATCTCTGAAATCTACTTCTAGGAAATGAAAGGATGATGATGCCGCTCCGCCTTCAACATTTACAGTGATAACAAGTGATAGTGCAGTAGTTGCTAACCTCTATCATGAATAGCATGATGCTGAAGTGGCAGAAGAAGTAATATCAAATCTATATGTTCAGCAGCTATAACCTCTCAAGCTTCCAATCTCTTTTAGAGAGACCCCAAGTTGTATGTGATCCAGGGGGCAACCTGTTGGAGCATTGCGTGATCTAGTCCTCAATTATGTGATGAACTCACGAGTGATTTAGATCAAGCAAACAACTTGATTATTCATACAGTAAATTCTACTGAGCTTATAGTTCTGAGTGTACTCATATATTGATTTATGGTAATTAAGCCCAAAGTTTTGGCTATCAAACACAGTGGGGCACTGATTGATATTGTGTCCACGTAACTTGTGAAAATTGGGGATTGGTCCATACTTATATCATTAAAAAAATATATAGTACCGCCAGCCCTCAGACCACTGCCTTCAAAGGAGAGTACAGTGCATTACTGCTGCATTTGACTCTTTAGTGATCTCCCCTCCTGTTATTGTTATTTAATAATAATTATATATATTTTTAAATAGGACCTCGTTTATAAAGATTTAGGAGGTAAAACCAATTTTTGAGGAAAATACACTGAAGTTACTGGTACAAACTCTTCTGTTGTTTTATAACCGAAATGATGAGGTCCTGGTGGATCAAAAACAAGGGTTTTGCTAACCATGTATTAATAATGTTATAGTGCCAATTGGATATCAGTGGTTACATGCCTGTACCTGATGGTTACCAAATCAGATTGTAGAGTCTAAGCGTAACCCTGTATGAGCTGATCAGAATCTAACCATTCTGCTAGGTCATCAAGTCATAGTAAGGATTGAAGTCACTTTAAGTGTCTTTTAAAGATTATATGGCGAGATAGTTTCCATTTTTTGGCTCTTCACATATATAGCATGTTATTTCGCTCAGGATTATTCTGATGGACATGGTGAAATTTAGGTATTGTTAACCAACTTGTCTCCTTATACTGTGAAAATTAAGTAACACCAGATAGATTCTTTCATTCATATTTTACACGTTGAAGGGGCCAATATTCATGGTTCCAGAAATATTGATGAACTGGAGCTTGAGGCCAACTAGTGCCAATCAGTATGTTCCCTAGTACCTATGGAACATCTCTCTGGTTTAATGGAGGATAAAAAAATAAAATGTTGGCTTTATTTGATAAGTATAGTAGTATTTTGCAAAAGATGACTATTTTTTGGGTTTTTCAGATGTGTCACACCAAATTCGTACTGGATATTATCCACCAATTCGCCTCCACTCTATCAGGCATTTAAGGGTGGCAGAAAAAGACTTTAAACATAAATTAATCAAATCATTAAACAGGGGATTCCATTGTTAACCAAGAGTCCTTGGGTCTCCCACGTTGGGTATCAAAAAGAAGGAAGGATCCACTAGAGTGGTTATAGATTACCAAAAACTCAGTAATATCACTATGAAAAATCCTTATTCACTACCTCACATTGATTATCTGCTAGACTGCTTGAGCGGTGCAAATATCTCTCCACTATGGATTATATTTGGATATTAACAGATAGAACTTCCAAAAAAAGAGCAGAAGTGCGCTATGTTTACCGCTCAGGGTCTATTCCAACCCATTAGGATGCCACAAGAGATGTGTAATGCCCCAGCGACATACCAGCATGTGATGGAAAGCATATTATGGGATTTAGATATCAACTGCGTATAGTGCATTTGAACAGTATAAATTTTTTTCAGAACGTTTATGAAACATCTGCAGCACCTAGATAGGAAGTTTTCTCTGGTTGGCCAAGGCTGATCTGAAAATAAAACCCTGTAAGTATAATTTTTTCTGTGAACAACTCGATTATCTGGGGTCTTTCATTGATAAACAAGGCTTATGTTATCAGCCCAATAAGATTGAGGCTATCAAAAAATGTCATGACCAAGTAGCAAGCGCAATTTATGTATTCCTGGGAATGGTTGGCTATTATCGCCAGTTTGTGAAGAATTTTAACAAAGTGATGAGCTGTTATCTCACTTTCTTAAGACTGGGGTGCCTTTTAATAAACAGTGAATTCCCAGCTGGCCTTTGATCAACTATGGCTATGCCTCACTAAAGCACTTTACTTGATGATATCCTAAACATCAAAACCCAATCATCATTAATACTGCTGCTTCATACACTACCATAGGGGCGGTGTTATCCCAACTTGATTCTGACAGAGTAAACCAACCTGTGGCTTGCTGCAGTCAGACGTTGGATGTGCATGAACAGAATTACACTTTCATTAAAAAAGAGTGTCTAGCCATAATTTATTCTTGTAAACATTTTTGGGTTTAATCTATGGTGTACACATTACTGTAGTGATGTAATTTGCCTCTCTGCGCTGGCTGAAGAACTTTGAGGAGCTGGAAGGTCGATTGTCCATTATATATTGAAATTACAAGTGTATGATTTTAAATTCAACACCAGCACAGAGTTAAGCATCAAAATGTGGAAGGACTCACCTAGTTGCCCACTTTAGCTTTACTGGATTATAGGGCCGATAGATTGTTATATAAAATGGTAACTCATAAATATGATAATGAACCTGAAGAGATTCAATACAAGTTGGAAAATCTAAGACAGGATTTTTTTATTAAGAATGGGAAATTTTATAAGTTATTGATGAACAATTTGTCATGTTTCCAAGCCCACTAAGCGGACTGGATTGATTATTATGGCCCACAAGGTGACGGGGCATGTTTGATTTTGGGAAAAGGCTGGAACAATTATGATCTAAGTATTATAAGGATTCTATGTCATTCAATGCTCGTGGACTCTCAGCTGCTGACAAAATGCTAAGATGAGACGCCTTATTAAAAGGCTACATTTTACTAGTCAAGCCTAATTTTTTATGGCACACTGACTCTATTGCCGTTGTGGGGCTTTTGGCCAATACCTCTGGTCATTTAAGTATATAATTTTGTAGCTATTGATCAACTCACTAAGTGGGTAGAGGCAAAAACAGTCAGCAATTTAGGAACTACGACCACCACCAAACTTATCTTGGAAGATAATGTTAATTGGTATGAATGCCCATAGTTCTTACTAATGGACAAATGGAACCAATTTTACGTCCTAAATCAATTTGTAATTTTAATGACTTAATGATTATAAAATGGCTAATATCCACGCTCTATCACCATGAGACCAATGGCACCGTCAAACGGGTGAATGGTACTCAGGTTGGGATTTTAAAAAAATCAGTCACAGGCAAAGCGTCCAGTTGGAACATATTTATGCATTCCGCTGTATTCACATATAGCGACACATATCATTTGTCCATTAGGCACTCCCCATTGCCTTACTTCATGGTAAGCAGCCTGCACTTCCCCACTTTTGCATCTATGTGTTGCAGATGATAGTATGAGCTCTAGTAGATACCTTATTAAGTTAGATAGAACCTTAATTCAGCTACTAAGCTCTGCTTACTCCAATATGTTGGCTCAGAGAGTTAAAACTTGATTCCAAGATATTTAGGACTTCTGGACCTCACCCACTTTTGGCGTAGAAAATTGGTCAGGTTTATGACAATCATGGCTTTGGAAGGACTAGAAAGTTAACAAACATTGGAAAGGGCCCCTTGCGATTACTGAGAAGACTTCAACAGATGCCTATACTCTGAAGGATCCCACTAAGGGTTATATTAACAATTTTGTTCATGCTAAGTTCCTTAAAATGTACTATCCACATTCTGACCTTCTGGCCCCAATATCCCAATAGCTCATCTGACCCTACACTCATCTTTGTTACCTGATGTTTGGTCAAGTGGGGAAAATGTTACAGTTAATTTGACCTACTATCAGCTTTTGTAATATCTATTTAAGGATATTTTAACTAATATTTAAACATAAGGTTCATTATATTTTTATGATTGCACACCGCGCGGCCCATGACTTTATAGGGAGTTTGCAAAGTTGTATTAAATTACTTTTGGTGATTTGGCCTAAGCGCATTATTTCTTAAATGTTTATTATAACAGATTGGATCCTTAAATTCTGATAATGCAATTTTTGCTACTATCAAAACTCAATACTACTATTCTCTTGTACCCTCACGCCAGCGTGATTTAATAAACAGGAGAATTTTATTTTATTACGGCTATTTTCCACCATCTCTTAAATGCAGTCAGGTGATTGCAACTGTATTAGAAATCCCTGAAATCTTAAGACTTGCTTCCTTATCTCAATTCTTTAATTACTCCTCTAGTCTACCACTTTTGAGTGTGGCTTAGTAAACATATAATGCACCAATAAGAACGCTAATGGAAAGGGTATATCTTGGTGGGATTCTAATGGTAAAAGAATATTTATCCTATGTTGTGGGAGAAATCCTCAGTGAAGAAGACACTATCAGCGATCTGGAAAGCCTTTGTCAGTTCTAGATACTACATTATGTTTCAAAATATTTATTAAAAAATATCTCTCGTGCTAAAAAGTTTTCCTTTGCTAGTTTTATAAGGTCACTGTCCTCTTATAGTACCTTGTAGTTTAAAGTTTAATTAACGTGTGCATTGAGATCTGATGCCCTAGCACCAATTTTCAACAATGTACTAAATCTATTGAGAGATCATAACTAAAGTACACTAAAAATAAATGTATAGTTTTTGATCTTTTTACTTTGGTAAAAATAATCAATTATCTAGGGTGCATGAGAACCGTTTAGAAATAGGAATGTCTTGTTCTTCTATGATCAGGGTCTTTTTTAATGTTCATATAGAGGATTAAACAATGGTATTTGTCATCTTCCATCAGCTGGTGACTTTTGAGCTCATTATACTAGAGCTTCTAAATCAGTCATTGGGAATTAGGATGTAGTCAAGTTGATCTTTTTAAGGTTAATTTTGCAACTGAAACTGTGTGATAATTCCCAATTATATATCTTCTCACCTTCTTTATGTACGGATTTGTTAGTCAGAGGAGGTCAATTAATGGCCAATTTTATTTTTTCAAATCCAAAGTGAGTATTTCATTATGTTCCCTTATCAATCTTTAACATAAAAATCTTTAAAA
>JAKSZP010007156.1:0-54560 GCA_022478985.1 Massospora cicadina | reverse complement strand
AATGAAATTGGCCAAAAGACTCTGGCCAATTCTTGGTGGAACCCTCTGAATCAGGGCAATACTGTTAACAATAATAAATCTCAGCCAAAAAGCTCGAGTTTGGGTAGTAGGGATTTTCTGACTCATCAGTGGAACCAGGGGAGCCATTTGGAGGTCCTTCCAAGTCAAACAACTACTCTTCTTCTAACTACCCCATGAATACCAGCCCTTTTTATATGATCAGAGGGGGTACAACAAGGCGAAAATATTTTCCCACCTTCTGATTGGACTAGTTACATCAAGTTCTTCCTCACAGATACAATTTTCTGGTTGTTGCTCCCTCCTCTGCCCTTGCATTGAAGCAAGGTGAGTCTTGACCAATCCAATAGGTCAAATCCCAATATTCCCAAATTTGGGTATTACTAAGCGATCTTAACTTCAAGCCTTAGTGCTTAAATATTAGCATCAACCTATTAAGAGAATTTGCTTTCTATCCCCTCGCCTACCCTAATAAAACTATAAATACTAAATTTTTAATATTAACTTATAAAGTTTCATTATTCTATATAGCGGCAAAAATCCTCCTGTAAGTTACTTCAGTAGTAGGAAATTAATTTCTCTTGCAATTTGCTGAAATCTGTGGCAAATTTGCACCAGCGAGCAAACACCATTCCCTGATTCAAACATGGACAGGTCAGGATCTAAACTAAAGAGTTAAACACCATTACTTTTTCAACAAATATTTAGATAAAAATATACATGAACTTAGTTGTTGACTATGACTTGTGAGTTTGTCAGTATCAAACTAAACTTTGGTGAATATAAGGACATACCCTCCTGGTCATTAACCACAGGTGGTGGAAGTAGCACTTGAGAACCCCATACGGGGTACACAAATTAATCAATATAAGCATTTGTTTCTAATAAACAGGTCTGAACTTAAAATTCCAGATTGTTATCTTGTAATAACTTAAATACTTAAGCAATTAAATTCCTCAAACTAGGGATAGTAAGTTTTAGCATAATATACAATGACATAATAATTATGAAGAAATTATTTCACAACAGAAAATTATAGAGTTAATAAGAGCTATGACTGAAGTAATTAAGGATAGTTTACTAAATTGAAGGGTTAACAAGAAGTAGGATTCAATAAAACGAATACATTGAGGCCTGGTGGTCTTGAAATATATAATAGTAGATTGGGAATAATCTTAATGCGCTACATCAGTTTCTGAAAAATGCCATTGACTGGAGAGCCGTTGTCAATAATGACAAGGACAGATATCTTATTAACCTTGACAGCCACTTGTGGTTCTAAAATATAAAGTTGAAGAGGTATAGGAAGAAAAAAGATAGATTTGTCAGAGGAAGAGTAAGCAGTATAAAGTTCTTTATTGTCAAAGATAATAAATTAGCTTTTTATGTTCCTCTAAAGTGGCGATGTCTTAATATTCAGCAAGCAAAGAAGTAATTTTATGTTGAGTCAAATTGATTCTTCAACATGGAGAACTTCTTCTTTTTTTCAAGCCCTTTTCCACACACACCCCAGAACTTCTTTTCCAACATTGTTTAACAATGTGGCGTAGACCCTTGGAATATGTACATCTGTTTCTTTTGTTCTTCTTGGCTTCTATAACATGTACCTTGGCCAACTTGTGGAGGACGTCACAGCAAGAGCCTTGGTACCAGAAAGAGCGTCTCATTTAAGCCTCCTTGTTTATCCTAGATAAAAGTAAATTTGCGCTTAATTTCATTTTTTTAATTGTAGTTTTGGGCAACAATTTGAGAGTGGTGATAATTGTAGTTTTGGCATCATCTACATAAATAAGTTAGTGGTAACCAAAGGTTGGGCACAAGCATAAAAAAGCTAAAAGTTGCTCAGGTTTTTTCCTTGTTTATATCATGGCCATTAAGTCTGCTTTTTATTCAATAGGCTTTTATCACTTTTAGATTGTTAAACAGAGCTGTAAAGGCTTTTTGACAGTTTTTTAATTTAATTAAGTGAGGATTTATGACTTCTCTGGCCATGCTACTAAGACAGAAATTTATATGCTTTACCATTTGATGATTGGTTGCTTCCTCCACTGAGCTTTCATGAGCATGTAAGAACAAATTCATACTCACTTGTCCAGAAGAGGACTTCTTCTTAAGCATATATTTAAAGTTAGAAGCGAGAGGAGCTGAAAGAGTGTTGATGGTAATGTTGGGAACAGGTTCAAAGGCTCCATCTCAGCATATTATCAAGTTTCCTGTTGATCAATTTGTAGAATCATTATTTCTAGATCATCTTGTATCTCCCCCAAGATTAACTGAGAGGCTACCAAAGCTTTATGGATGAGCTATTCTTTCAGGGCCTGGACCTTGAGGTATTATGTATCCAACTTATGCTTGAAGCTGCTGACTTAGGTCTTGGGGTTCCCAAAGGTTTGCTCAATCAAATGAGGTGTTCATCAGTCACCATGGTAAACTCAGTGAAGTTATCAATTTCCTAACTAAGACAATCCAACGTGAGATTGGGATTGACAGGATTTTCCAACCAGATGGGCTTTGCACCCAAGAGATAGTTTTCCACCTGATTGTGTAAACCATAATTATGGTTTGATTCTCCTTTTTCCATAATCCATTGATATCAATGAGAGCTGAAATAAAGGACACAAAGGTCCTTGAGGTCCGTAGTTTCCTTCAGAAACTTTAATCCCATAAAATCCTTCAAGCCCCTCATGACCCTAAGTCTATATGGGCCTTCAGGATCTTTGGAAACTTGTGTCTGCAGGGCCTTTGGGACAAGAGATTTTATCTCTAAAAGAACTATTGACGCTGTTATTTTCAAAAAAAAAGGTCTTAATATGAACCAGACGTTACAACCAAAAGGAATTAAGGAAGTTAGAGATGGTCTATGGAGTGGCGGAGGGCTATTGTAAATTAATCTGTACATTGTTTAACTAGTTTGTAAACGTTGATTTTTTTTGTCCTCCAAGTAACCCTATTTTTGGAACCCAAAAGAAAATAATGGTTATGGGCTTTATTTATAATTGTCATTTGTCTAAAATCATCTTTCATTTGCCACAAAAGTAGGAGGAGGAAATGTCACAGAAGTTAATGATATTAGGGTACATTTTGGTTTGACTCAAGCTGCCATACCACCTCTTGGGTGATGCATTCCTACAATTTATGCTAGGCCATGTATTGTGGGATTGACAAATTAACAAAGGTAACATTTAGTAACAATAACCAGCTCATTGGTGGGGTAGCTGGAAAGATCCAAACAGATCCATCATAATAGAGGGCACAGCTGCAACGCAAGATCATCTGGAACGACTCCAGTTAAAAAGATTTTATCTGATATATGCTGAATACAAATATTGATGTTATTACAATGAATAAGATATTGCTCTTGATCAAAGATTAGTAAGGATAACTCAAAGTTCACCATGTTTTAACCTTAAGGTTGCATTGTGGTAACCTCTTTTTGTTAAGTACTGATCCATCTGGTTACACTTCTCACTTGATCAAAGGGGAAGGTTTCTTGAATAGCATTATATTTAATTTTTGTGATTGATTGTTTATCTATAGACATCTTGGAACTACCTGTAGTGAGCACCAAATATCCTTTTGGTATATAAGATAAGGTAAGATCACTAATTCTGAAGCTTAAAGATGTTGGAATTGTAGATTCTATTTTCTCTAAATGAGTTGAAAATTGGCTTTTAAATTACAATTTCCTAAAGTTAATGAGAGAATGAACCTAAAGTATGCAGTTAACAGCGTGTATGGTCCATAATGATTATTAATTTAAATTTAATTCAATTCAATTAACATTTATAGTGTTTGTAGGTACCTTACAATGTTTGATTGTCTAGGTTCCCCACAATCAGGGACTTCTTAATTATTTTGTATAAGGGCC
This sequence comes from Massospora cicadina, assembly GCA_022478985.1. Lineage (NCBI taxonomy): Eukaryota > Fungi > Entomophthoromycota > Entomophthoromycetes > Entomophthorales > Entomophthoraceae > Massospora > Massospora cicadina. The sequence goes on along the minus strand of JAKSZP010007156.1, from coordinate 50,674 downwards.
AGATAATGGCTTTTGCTGTTCATCATCTGTAGCCTCAACATCTTATTGTCCTAGAGCTTCCAAATTTAGTCGCTGGAAATTAGAAAGCCATCACATTAGTTTAGTCATTTAGTGGCTCTGGGAGATAAATACCATGTGATGCTTATGGATACATTCTCTCTTTGTCGCCTTTATTCAAAAGTTTGAAAGATAAAAATGTTTAATGACAGGTGTTCTTGCTGGTCTCAATTCCAGAGTGGAAATTTGGTCCATTTTTCATTTCAAACTTTGATAAGCACGTTGTTTCAACTTTTGTGCGTAAATAAACTCAAGTAGCCCACCAATTTCTTCATTTTGAAAGGCTATTATTCTATGCACTTCATAAATGAAGGGGTACACATATTGGGAGGTTACTTTTACTATCTTTTACTAGCCGAAATCTTATGTACCATGATGGAAATTGTCTTTTAATGTAACAGCTGTTATTTTTAATATCAAAGCTCCTAGTTATTTATAGTTATAAAATATTCTGGTGTATTTTGTTTATGTATTAGGCAGCAAGGCGTACCATAAATTATCAACTCTTTAACATATACAATCCTTACATTAGAGACATTGTATACTTTCCTAAGTCTTGAGGTGCAGCAGTCTGGAGAGATTAGCTTGATAATGGTGATCAGTCTTCTCGTTATTAAAACTACTAAATTGGAAGTATATTTAATTAGTCTTACTTAAATCTATGGGTTCATGCAGGTACTTTTCTTTGAAATAATTAAAGCAAAAGTTTAAGGCTTGGTTTCTTTCTTTGTTATTTTTGTCAATAGGCTGCAAGATAAATACCTTATGAAGTGAGCACCATCAAGCTAAGATTTGGCGTAGGGGAATTATAAAATATATGTAGGGGTAAAAGTTCACTTGAACTACACATTTTTAGCTTTTTTGAATACAGAATATTAATCAAAAATGCAGCTAATTAATAAATGAGGTGGGTTGACCTTGGAATAAATATAAATCACCAAGTTTTTGCTAGCCAGTACTGTTTTAAACCTGTTTTATAGAACTTGCACCAGTAGTAGCAAAAAATGCCCAGTAAAGTAAATACATTTAAAAACAAAGCTAAAATAAAGAAAATAGTTTTACAAAAATGATAAGTCTGATACAATGTAGTTTTTGTTGTACTTCTAGTTGTAGATGAACCAGTGTAAAACAGTAATAAATTCCTTTTATATTAGCTGCACTGCCAGGTACTATAGATCATATAGTTCTTTTTATGTTATAAAGGTTTAGAAAGAACTTACGCAAATCAAGTTTCTATTTTGTATTTTTAACTGCTGTTTTCCTGTTTTATACTCTTAATCTTGAGAACCCCCAATTTCCCAAAGTGATGGTACAATGGCTGCAACATGGACTCTTGGATCAACCATTACAGCCTTTGGAAAATCCAGAAAGTCTTAGTGTGATTAGCATTAAAATATTGTAAATAAGTATAATTTAAGCAAATACAATTGAGATGACAATATTTTTGCTATTAGTGATGTAAAGACAATTTCTTTTGTGATACTACGCTGGCATGGCAGTGGGGTGTAGGCAATAGCTTCCACATTAGTAAATTTTAATATAGATTCTATTAGTTTTTTGGGTTGATGTTTTATGTTTGGTCAATGCTGTTTTCTCAAAACTTAATTATATAAGAAATTTTTCATATATGTGCATCAAAATATTTAGACGTTTATAGTCACAAAAGCAACTAATTTAAAGTTTACTGATTGAGTATGAGCTAAGCTATATGTGGCAATTATACTACATACATATACCATAAATAGCTTTTAAATAATATTGTCTTGAGATTGTTTAGATAAACAATAAATCTTTTTACAATAAAAAAGGTTATACCATCTTATAAACAATATTCATACTATGCATATCTAAGTTTGAGCTATTTATGATATTACAGCTTTTTAATCATCTTTGAGGTATTACTAAACTTTATCTAATACTATAAATCTGAAAACCTCAAATATTGTCAATACTCCATATATGGGCATTAAATTTTTCTACAATTCTTTCTTTACTTTGTTAACACTTAAAGTGTAGATATATTAATATAACTCAAATACAAGATTTATTATTATGACTAGATGTTTTTTTATCTAAAAATATATATTTAAATAGTAACTTAGTCCTAAACTTGATTAAACCATTTATACATACATGGTGTTTTAATTTATTAGACTTATGCCATATCCTGATATTTACTCTTTATCTAAAAGAATAGGGATCTTAGTTATCTTTAGGTTAAATTCATAATACAGTAAACAGGCCAATGTTAAGCTGCTAATGATGCATTTCCAAAACAGTTGGTATTTTTTAATTAAATAACAATAACAATGATGTTACAGTTATCATTCAGGTATTCTCTTACCATAGTATAATAACCCTATAATGCAAAAGAGAAATATATTATATTTTAGAAATTGTCCTTAATGTATGTGAATAAGCTCTTCAAATAAACTTATCTGTTATTACCCCATAAAGTAAGGTAAAATATTGTATTATAAATATTATAAGATACTTTCATATAAAGAAAGTAACTAGTAAAAACACAAAAATAATACTTATAAAAAAAAGATGAAAAAAGTGTTGACAATTTTACTTTTTTTCCATGCGCTGATTTTTGTTAGACAGATCATAAGTGGATTTTTGGTTGTCTTTATGTACGGTCACAATATACCAACAGATGGTGATTTTTAATATAAACTCTAAAAATCTAAGACTAGAAACTGTATTCATATGTAACTACACACTATGGATACCCATCCTGTATCTACTTGATCAATACAGTAAAGCTCAATAATGTAATGAAAAGTAAAAAAGCTAAAGACCTTTATTAAATGAAACATTTTTTAAACTACAAAAATAGAGAGAATACTTAAAATTTGATTACTTTCTTTTTCTGCCATATCCAGTGCTATAAATAGGGTTACTTCTAATGCTAACTGCATCTTCACCCTTATCTCCTCTCCTTTCACCATTACTTAACCAGTGGCTCACAGGAAATGGTTTCTTAGGTTCTTCTATACATTGAGGATTACTGCTGTATACCCATCTCCACCCTGTGGTTAAATCCTTTCTAGTGTAAGGAAATAGCTCTAGTACAGAACTTCTTCTGATGCATTTTGATAAGGCTATGCTGCTGATTCTCTGAATTATGGAATTGCGGCACCCATGTAATACAAGCCTTGATTGGAGTTTTTGAATTGTAACTTATTTAACACTAAAATCTAATTTTAAACTAACCCAAAAGGCTTTGAAAAAAAATCATTAAATTAGTTATATCAAGTGGACTTACAAAGCCGCAAATCCACAGCTTTTCATTTAATTTAACAAATTGTGAATTAACTATTTGATTACTTCATAAATATTGGAACCTAATTTATATAAGCGCAAAGCCTTAGTTTTCAATTCAATATAGATAAATAATTTTTTTGCAATTAATCCTGCTAATCAATCAACACTGATTTTTGTTTAATTTCTGTATAGAGTCTAAGGTGTCTAAAAGTTTGTGGTGTGTCAAAGTGCTACTATATATTATTTAGTTTTTAATTGCTAAGCTCCTTCAAGATGTTCAAATATGATGTATACTTCTTATATCACTATTTCCTTTTATGAATTAAATATATGTTAATTAATATAATATTATATGGTATGTAGTTGTTGCTAAATTAGTTTTGTTTAAATATCTAGTATCAAAGTATATTGGTAGATTTTTTACAAAAAAGAGTTACACTTAGATCTTTTATCTATGTGGCAATGTTTAATTTGGTTTTTAATATTAATAGTCTTTGTAAAATCTTAACTAATTTATTTAAGTTTTCTTTTTACTTTGTTAATTTTTCTAAACTTAAAAATTAATCCAGTCAAACCAATATGCCTAACTTGACATTTTAAGCTTAAAAAACCTTATAGATAGGCTGAATATGCAATCCTACTGTAGCAATAGATAAATTTTCTTACATAATCAAAGCTCAATATATCTTAGTTATTTGTACATTTAAAAAGTTAAAGCTAACAATATAACCTATATTTGAGAGTAAAATAGCTAAATTATTTGGTATATCTTTTGCTTAATAATATCATTGATCTCAGTATATTTATATCAAATTAGTATCTCAGATTATAGAAGTTTCTAAGATACTTAGATTAGTCAAACTTGAATAAGAGCTTATTATACACAAAATTAATTTTAAATTTATTTGAGGTACACCAACCAGGGGACGGAAATTACTAATACTCATTGAAAAAAAACCAAACAAATGGAACAGCAAAAAAACAAAACCTCCAACCAGGCGGTGAGTGAAATACTGCTAACCCACCATGGCAGAGGGTGAGGGGGGTCAGGCAGCTCTTCTACAGGCATATTCTTCAAGACAGAATCATTAAAGTTGTAGAAACGGACAAAAGTGGAAAGCCTGGGCGTTGGGGAATCAGCATGGTGGGGGTGGATGGCAGTGAAAAATGGATTATCTTCTTTAAGATCAGCTTGGAAAACAGCCTCAATTAATTCCATGAGGTTATGGTCAGAGTGAATGTGGGCTTCTAGGAGTTGGGCCAAATTGTTTATATTTGGTTGGGTGATCTTAGCAGATGGGTCAAAATCTGCTAGTTTTGCAACATGCATGACAGCATCTAGGGCATAAGCATAATTTTTTGATTTTTCCTGTGCTGCTTCATATAAATCTGGGGAGAAGATGATTATAGTCAGCCCTTTATAATAAAGAGCCACTGATTTGGCCACTGCTTTGCAGAGTTTAGGCAATGGGGTGAGTCCATCGCTGCTAAGGCGAGCTTGTGGTCACTTTAGTAGGGGATGACATTGTGTTTAGGATTAAATTGTTTGGATGAGAGAGTTTTGTCAAAATCAGAGTTGAAAAATTAGGCCTATTAGTAATAAATTGGGCTGAGAGGTTCACCGGATACCTGATTTGTGATAAATTTACCTGATTTGTCAACCTTGGCCAATAGGTCCCAAGGAAACTGGTTCACAAGAATAGTGGATACTGAATTTGGGTGGATGGTGGAAGGCGGATGGTTAGATGCTTGAGTGCAAATGGTGGCCCAAGCCTGACTATGATTGGCTGAGGTGAATTCAGATGGGTTAATTTTAGAGGATGATTTGGTGGGGCAGATTTCCCACTCTGGCCCATCAAGCAAGAACGTTGGGTGGGAGGGGGCAACAAAACTCCCATTCTGATTCCGCTGAAAAGTGTTCAGAAGCTGCATCAGAGGAAGTAGCTTGGGGGCAGGATTTTTTAATGGTTAAACCCAAAACAGAGGGAACAAATTTGGCGACCATTATCAACATGAGCCCAAAAGAAATGCTCAGACCCCGCTGCAATATGAGCATGGGGGGATTTGTTGGGCTATGTCAAGATGGTGTGGGATTATGGTGGCAGTGGCACAAGGGGCAGTAGGGTGCTCTGCACCAGAGGGAACAGTGAAGACGAGGTTGGGTTGAATACCATAAGCCAAAAGCTCCGCCATCAGCTGTACATACAAAATTTGGGGGATGTGGGAATGGAGGGACGCAAATGGCACCATCAGTGCGTTGTTGTAAGGGAGACAAGTACAGGTAGTTGTAATGGGAGTATTTTTATATATAAGGTGAGTTGAAGCTGCTGTTGAAGCATCCTCCTCCATCTGGAAGACTATGTCAAAATAGCCCTTAAAAGGGCAGAAATCAATAAAGTCATCTGGTGAAAATGCAGCTGTGGCAAGTTCAATCATTGCTTTGTCATCATATGGGAATAAACGCATATAGCCAACTTGTAGGAAAAACTAATTACTGGACCAAGGGTGGGCAAGAGGATGAGGGCAAGAAGGATGGATTGCGCATGGTGGAGTGCTAAGTCTTATGGGGGGACAAATTAGCTGGAAGAGGCTGGTGGGTTATTTGATCCTGTCCAAATGTGTTTTCCTGCAGGGTGGAAAATTCTAGGTGGTGGAGCACCGCTACCCCAAGCTGGAGCAGCGGGTGGTGGATCCAATGACATCAATAGGAAAATGGACGTGGCCATATGGTGGTGTTACAATAAATTTTCCTTTTTTATAAAATGTGCTCAAAAGTGAGATTGAGCGGAAAGAAAACCCACTGTATGCAATTAAAGTAAATAAAATTTACAATTTTATATTTACATTACTAACTGATGACTTATTTTTTATTTTGTGTACTTATATTCTACATAGTGTATATTTCTATAGTTATATTTGTAGATAGTTTCTACTTGATACATTTGGATTATCTATGAATCTATGTTATGTTGTAACCCTGTGTAAGTAAAGAATAAAAAATAATGATAAAATAAAAAAATTTTAATGAGAAAGAAGATACTCTAGTAAAATGCTCCCAGATATTGTCACATATAACTTCAGTGATTATCTTTTATATATAATCATCATGTTCATTATTGTCCCTATATGATCATAGAATTTGTTAAAGCATAATTTTTTACTAAGACAACAATAACATAAAAATAATGTAAGCTACAAGAATGATCTTTGTGGATCTTTACCAATAATTTATTATATATAGCTAAATCTGAGCAGATCAAATTAAAACACAATGGTATGCTGCAGCATTGATTTACTTCTAGGCTTTTATACTTCATACAATGGCAAAAGATTTAATGTAGAAATTTTTTTGGTACTAGTGATGCTCAACCCAAAAAGTGGGAACTGCCACGCACCTTTATTTGCAATTGAGCTAAACAAAGGTATTAATATAAATTAAAATAAAATCCCTATATGGAGCTCCAGCTAACAGTTTAGAAAGCCATATCAGAAGGTGAGGAAGCTTTGGGGAAACTTTTGTCCAGCGCCCACTTTAGCTGGCAGACTATGGCGGATACATTGGTGTAGGAGCATCAGCAACATGTGGCATAGTGAGGTATAATCGTGGGTTTTTTCATTAATAAGGGTGACAGTATTTTTAGATTAATCCTAAAAAATTTAACTTACTTTTTGTATATATATTTTATTACTAGTGTGGCTTAACCCAAAGAGGGGGACATCCACGCATCTTTATTACCAATGCGCCAAAATAAAGAAAATATTAGACAGAAAATCCCAATATAGTTCTTTAGCAAATAACCTAAGGAGCCATATCAGATATAGAAGGAGGGTTAGGGGAATTTCCATCATGGTAGCTCTGAGGACTCATAGCAGGGAGGTCAGAATAGGCATGGGAATCAGCAGCAATGGGCAGAAAGTGGTAGAAAGTCATTAGAACCAAGGACACCTGCAGTATGGAGCACCTCAACATATTAAACAAGTTGGAATTTAGCATGCTTAAGAATTTCCAGCACATACGCAAAGCTCTTAAGCTGCTGATGCATTTAGGTGTGATTTTTATTATATTGAGATAATTTTGCGTCATCCATAAATGCAAATTCAGTGGCAAAGGCAATCTCTTTAATGTCATTGGGGCTTCCTTAGGAAAGTCCAATGGGAAAGTTAACAGAGAATGACATAATTAAGTGGCTCCATGTCCATTTGGAGGGCTAGGAAGATTGGAACGTTGGCAGGAGCATCTGCCACCTCATTGGTGAGCTGCATATGAGTTTTATAAATTGGGTAGCCCTTAGGAGGGCAGAATCAATGGCAATAAGCCAAATTAGAAGGTTAAATGAAGAAAGCAGGTCAATCAAATTTGTGATTAATCTCACAGTACTTTTTATAAATATTGTCAGCTTAATCTTTCTCTTAATTCATTATGCCTTACTATTAATTGCTAAAAATATAAATCAGAAATGTCAGAAATGTAAAGTGAGATTGTTAGTTAATTACTAGCAATTTATACTATGATTAACAGAAAACTAATTGATTTTAAGTAGATTATAATCCCAGTAATTTATAAATTTGAAATCAGGGAAATTAATTTAAAAAAAATTTATCATATGTTATTTTTTTAGTACTAGATGGTCCCATTATCATATGTTATTAAAAGCTAGATTTCCATTTGTTTTTACCTTCTAAAAGATTTAAAGTTTATTTATAATAATCTTTGATAAATGCTTTAGTTTTCTTCTTTAATGCATTAGACTATTTAAAAAAATATTGTAGCAGTTTTCTCCTCATCTTTCAATATTTGAAGAGATCTTGCATATTTATCACTTTTTTGTTTTGTGTGCATCTTATCAGCAACATGGAGAATTTTAATTTGATATGTAAATTATGTATAGTTTTACAGATTTTCTTACTCTTATCAATAAAATTAAATAAAATAATACAATTTTCATTATTTGTTCCCATAGCAATTGCACAAATATCAAGGCCATATAAATATATTTACATATAATTTGAGTAATAGTAATATCTATAGCGCAAACAATTAAGATTTTTTGACATGTGCCTTTTAAAGTTTCAAAAGTTTAAGTAATGGTAAGCTATATTTTAGAACTATTGGTAATAATTGAGTTACTTGTAGTAGTTTTGATAAATTCAAAAAAAGTTTATACATTCTTATAGATTTTTTTACTCTTATATATGTTTAAATTGTCTATGCGCTTATCACTGCCCCAACATTCTATATAAAAACTTCCCAAAAACTGTGACCCTTATTGATACTAAAGTGTTCCTTCTTAATAAAAGATATATATTTATATGCTTTGATTGTAAGTCCTGGGCAAGAACCTCTCCATCTGGACTGGGATCAATTCCTGTTCCATCTTAAAATGGGGTGGAAGCTGGAACCCGTGCCTCTCACCACCCAGGGTAAAAGCCCATGTGGTGGATGAGAGGTGGTTCACAGAGTATCCCTTGAGGGTTGTGGCTTCCCTACCAGCGCTTTCTTCCGCCAAGCTGATGGAAAATATATGGAGGGTTTGTCATTAGGTGGCATAAATTTGCAAAATGCCCCAATTTCTAGGATCTTACCATTACATTCAGCCCTCACCCAACCCAACAGGTATGGGGAAAGTTAACTCTTCCCTAACTGTCAAAATTTTAACCAGATGGAATTCCCCAATGATTTTTCATTATCTTGATGAAATGCACAATTACAGTGGAATGACTCATTGACTGAATTTCGTGGTTTACTAGATAATTGCTGGTTAGTTGCTCCCCATTTTGGGTTAATCCAAATCTAGTATTCCGCCAAGTTTGGAAGTTAGGATTGAGAGGAGCCAATTTCTAGTCTGAATTGGTATAAGGATCACCAGTGACTGGTATCTGAGGATGATCCATTTATATTTAATTAATGTCAGTAGAACCTGACAATTATGAGTTTGAGGCAGCTGAAGATGTTTTCAGTGCCTCTTAATTGATTCCCCAAATTAGGTTTATGGATCACCAGCAACTAGTAGCCAATGATAATCATTTATATTATTTAGTATGTATCAGCGGATCCCAACAATACCAAGTTTGAGGTGGTTGAGGTTGTTTCTGGCGCCTCATATATAATAATCAACAATTGCCTGATAAAGGAGATTCCCAAATAATTGACTATGTATAGTTGAATCATGTTATCAGTGAGAAGCTAAGATATTACAAGTACTCAAGTAACCAAAGATGTTTCTGGTAAATTATCTCTAAGTTGAATTTAATTTAATACTATTAAGTAAGTAATTTATACTGTTCACCAGTTACTGAAGGCCAAGGATGAAACCAAAACTAATTCAGACAATGGGAAGGACAAGGCGAGAGGGTTGAGGCCAGGGAAGGTAGTAGTGTGGCGGAAGGATGAAAGAATGGTTGTCTGGAAGAACCAGCAATGAGCTGATAGATCAGGAGTAGGCACAGTAGCTCTTTTGTAAATAGTAGAAATATCTGGCGCTTCCCTTTCAATAACTATCTCCTTTTGCATAATCTACCATTTATTTAAATTTATATTTATTCTTGTTGGTTGGTGGTTGGGCTGGGGGATCCTCAAATGGCGCTGGTGACACGCCAAGGGGTCAGGTGGCGCTTCTGGCCCCATTCCTAAGGCAAATGGCAAGGGCTGGCCAGTCTTCATACTGGTTGGCCTGCCCACTAGCAGAACCCAATGTCACTGAAAAAGCTTTTTCTGACACCACCAACTGAGTTCATCCTTATGTAGCTTGGCCCTGGGTGCAACTGGATCGCCCAAAATGTTGCTGCCATATCAAATGCATGCATGCTACAAAAAAATTAAATTTTTAGTAATTATCCCTAAACAAATTTGGCTAAGCAGTCTGGACCCATGTTGGTTGTAAATTAGGTCTAGGAACCCAATCAGACAGCTTGGTTGAATTTATTTTTGATGGCAGTTGTACAAACAAAGCAACTTTCCCCAGAAAGCTTATAAGCAGCAGTCCCCACCCAGTACCATTATCACACTATAACATAATGGAGTAACCTATAACATTAACCCTCTCCATCTTACCCTACAGGTGGGGTGTCACATGGGTTTCCTAAACCAACAATGTACCCCTGTTCAGTTGCTCAAGTCTAGCTCACCCCACTTCCAGTAAGTTGGTCATACAGAGTACATATTTGTGTTTAGTGTTGTCTGCTGAGGACTCTGGTACTGGTTGCAACAGATATTAAGCAGATTCTCCCCTCTTTCCATCAGTTACCGCCATCTGTTTGCTGAGATTACTTGTGCTCACCTACAATCAGGCTCATGCATAAATCTGCTGCCATTGGAAATACGTCTGGGCACACACTGGGTGGCATTTGAGGCCCTGGTAGACACAGGGGCAGCGGGAAACTACATGAGTCTGGAGCTGGCCTAGCAGCTCAAATTAGACTTAGATCTGAGGCCAGCGGTGTTGGTTGCGTCATCAGCTTCCCAGCCATCCTATAAGGAGCACCATCTGGTTCCATTAAAAGTGGCCAACTTTAAGTTTTGCTATTATTTCTCAGCCATGTTTGAACTGGTATTTTTAGTTATCCTTGGCGTGGGTTGGTGGAGACATCAGCAAGTAAATGTCAACCTGGTTTCTAACAGTTTAACCTTTGGAGATGCTTAGGGTGGTAAAGAGCTCCCTCTTATTGATACATTGGGTAAAGCACATAACAGAGGCATCATTTCCACACTCTCTAATCCCAAAGACTTGCCTCCTTATTTTTCCCCATCACTGATAGCGTATAGGGGGATTTTTGATATGGAGAAAGCTATGCAACTTCTGCCACACTCAAAGTAAAACCTTAAATTTTCATGATGGTGAATTTGGTACCATCAATTGTCCACTCTACCCCCATACAGCGGAAGGAACTGCAGCCTTAGATGTGTGGATTAACGATATTCTTGCAAAGGGTGGCTCTTCAAGGAGACATCTCCTACCATCTCTCCCATTGTGTTCACAAAGAAGCCTGATGGCATACTGCGCCTTTGTGTGGATTATGGTCACCTCAACAATATCACAGTCCATGATCCCTACCCACTTCCATTGATACATACAATTTCCCAAGCAATTGAAAAGTCAAAAATTATTTTCTAAACTCAGTCTGATAAACGCCTTTAACCAAATATGGGTAGCTGAGGAGCAGTAATAGCTTACCGTTTTTTGGATGAGGCGGGGTATATTCCAATTTTGTGTAATGCCTTTTGGGTTAAAAAATGCGCCCACTACATTCCAGCAGATGATCAACAATGTGCTAGGCGATCTGTGTAACATGTGCTCCATGGCTTGTATTGGCGACATCCTCATTCACTCCCCAACCTCCAAACAACATGCTATTGATTTGGAGGCCATGCTAGCCACTCAGAACAAGTCAGGCCTATTTGTGAAGCCTTTAAAGTGCAATTTTTCTGCTATGAGGTTACTTTCTTGGGTAACCTGGTATTAAAAGATATTTACGCTATTCTCCCTGTAAACTTAAAGACTTCCTTGAGTGGCCAACCCCAACAGCCTGAAACAATTGAGGAGCTCTTTAAGCACCATCATATTCTTAAAGAAATTCTCTCCTTCCCTCTCTCAGCTGGCTGTGCCGCTGCACCCCCTCACTGGCAAGAACGTCCCATTCTGTCAGATCCTAGAATTCCAGCAGGCATTTGATGCTATCAAGTGGGAATTTGTGTCACCACTTGTGCTCAAGCACGCTGATGCAGACAAACCCTTCATTGTCACATGTTACGCCTCTTCTTCCACAGTGAAAGCAGTTTTGTTTCAGGAACATGATGGTGTGGAGCATCCTGCAGCATATTTTTCCCGCAATTTTACTTCCACAGAGCAGAACTGGGCTATTTACAACAAGGAGCTGGCAGCTGTATCATGGGCGCTCACCCATTGGCAGTTTTTCTGCAGGGCGCTTTGCATGAGGTAACAGTGGGCACATACTATCAAGCCCTCATGTACTTTCACAAACTGCAGAAGTTGGCACACCATTAAGCCTGGACGTACCATGACCTATGCAGTTTTAACTTTAAGTACAAATATTTAAAGGGGTCACTGAACGTTCTCCCTGATTCTCTGAGCTGGAACCCCACCTTATGTCCCACAGAGGTTGAGGAGCAAGAGCTCACCACAGTAATTTCGCCAACCCAAATCTTATCCATCACCCCACCTGTAATTTTATTAGCAAATCTGGACCTGACCGCCTCACTTTTGGCTTAAGTTTTGGCCCAACAGTTGACTTGTCCTGAAGGCTTGGAGCTGTCAGTGCAGCTGACAGATTTGATGCACAAGCGTTCCCATTCCTTGTTGGGTGCAGAAGGGTTTCTATTTTGGTCACAGTTTTGAATGCCCCCTCACCTTTGCACTGAAATGATTCAAGCCCACCACAATCCTCCGGCGGTAGGGCACCCAGGGGTAAAAAAGTGTCTCAACTTAGTGAGCAGAATTAAAATTGGCCTGGAATCTCCAAAAATATTCCTATATAGATAGTGAGTTTCATGACCTGTGAATGTGCAAAATTGGACCGCTCTGGGTAAAACAGACTTCACCTGCTGCAACAGGCTTAGGGGCCATGGACATCAGTGTCAGTTGACTTTACAATTGAGCTCCCTACCTTAAATGGCCACAAGTGATCATGGTCATTGTAGACCAGTTCACCAAATTCACTTTGTATAACCTCTGATTGACTTCTATCACCTCAGAGGAAACTGTTCATTTGTTTGTCCATCACGTTTTTTCTATGTTTGGCTTACACCAGGAGGACGTGATTGATAGAGTCCCACAGTTCACTGCATGATTTTGGATGACCCTTCTGTCCATTCTGTAAATTCAACCATGCCAATCCAATGCATATCATCCCCAATCAAATGGCCAGATAGAATGTGTTAATCAATCCTGGAGCAGTACCTCCAGTGTCACAACACCGCTGCATAGGACACCTGGGTGGATAGTCTTTCATTAGTTCTGTTTGCCTACAACAATGCCTCACATGCCTCCACGTGGGCTTTTCCATATAAAGCAACATTAGAGGACAACCCTTTCCTTCTCTCCTGGTCCCTGTCTTTGTCCCAAGGTTCCCAGAATGGCGGACCATGCTCAACATATCCAGGCCACTCAGTCCCTGGTCCACGAACACCTTACCAAAGCAATTGCTGACTGCAAGCAATTTGCTGATAAAAAGCGTCTGCAATCTCCCAATTTCAAGGTAGATTCTCAGGTAATGCTTGATACCCGCCACCTGTACATCAAGGCCACCTCGCAGAAGTTTTTAAGTAAGTGGTCAGGTCCTCATGAGGTTGTTGAAGATCTGGGCAATGGCTCATTTCATTTGGCGCTCCCTCTCCACTGGAAACAGCACTCAGTTTTCATTGCCTCCCAGCTTTCTCCCTTTTCCAGTACCCTACCCAAGGATCCTAAACCTGTCGTTTTTGAGGAGTCAGACAGATCTAATGTGGAAGCAATCCTGGATTAACGCCAGTCTCACTGCTCAGTTAAGTACCTGGTGGCTTGGAAGGGTTTCCTTTTATATGAAAATAGCTGGGTTTATACTCATGATTGTGCCAACTGTTGCAAGCTGGTGAAAGCATTCCATGTGGCACACCTGGAAGCTCCTTGTCCACCTCCTAAAGTTGCTGCAATCATGGCCATCAAACTCCCCAAGGCCTAAAAAAATATTGCATTGGCTCAGTTCCCCAACGACGGCGCTTCTCCCCTTTATAAAGGGAAGGTTAATGTATATCTGGGCAGGAACCTCTCCATCTGAACTGTGATCAATTCCCATTCTGCTCTAAAAAGGTGTGGAAGCTGGCGCCCATGTCTCTTACCACCCAGGGCAACTTTGCCCATGTAATGGATTAGAGGTGCATCACAGCATACCCACTAAGAGTTGCAGCCCCCCTTCCAGTAGCCTCTTCCGCTGAGCTGGTGGAAAATATTTGGATAGTTTGCCAGGAGGTGGCAAAATTGCGCAAAACGCCTCAAACATGCTGGGATCCCATCATTGCATTCAGCCCTCACTTGTCTTCAATGGGTACAGGGGCAGTTATACCCTTTTCTCACCAACTCTGTTCATCCTTGTGTTGCTTAGCCCTGTGTGCAACTGGCTCACCCAAAATGTTGCTGCCATAGAAAATGCATGCATGCTACAAAAAATTAAATTTGAGTAATGAGAAAACAAATTCAGCTAAGCAGTCTGGACCCATTTCAGTTGCATATTAGGTCTGAGAACCCAATCTGACATCTTGGTTTGAATTTATTCCTGATGGCAGTTGTGCAAATGATGCAAATTTCCCCAGAAAACTTCTAAGCAGTGGTTCCCTATATACTGTTGTCATTCCATTTTCATAACTTTCCCATTTTTTAAATAAAAATTGATAAACCCTCAAAGTTTTCATATTAAGTGCTTATTAAAAAATCAAAAAGTGCAATAATATCTAGTCTAAGCATCCCCTGGCTGGCCGTCTTGGCTGGTCTACTCACTTTTAACACAACAATTTGAACATTTGTTCCTTCAGAACTTTGGCTTGGGTTCTAGGTGGTAATTTATCTGGAGTTTCAGGTTGGTTTTATTAGAATTTTATCAGAACGCTCCATGATATTGATGACCTAATTAGGTTTTGCCATATATCCCCAGTTTTAGACCACATATAATAATTTCCATGCCATCTTTATATCTTACAATCCATGGTTTGTTTTGCTCAAACCATAAGCCATATTTACACTTAACATCTTGATGTTGTCTCTGTTACTAAAGTTTGTAGATTTTACAATGTAGATATTTATTATACCATTGATAATTAATGCAATGTTATGCATATATCTTAAACATGTGTACCTATAGATATTTCTATATATATATAAGTACTTAGGATTCTAACCTACAATGCATAACAGTAATTTTTATATTTTCATTTATAAAACTATATATGAGATCAAGGTTCAAGTGGATATTTACATGATATACTAAAGATATACTTAGTGTATAAAATAGTTGATATTTTATGTTTTAGTAGGGTCATGTAATTCTATATATAGGAGAATCTAACTTTTAATAAGATAAGCAGCAAAAAAAATATGACTACTGAGACTTATATATTTTAAAGTAACAAAAATGTTAATAAATATATGTGTGGTATCATTGCAATTCCATTATCTACATCTTAAAATATAGAAGTAGTTACAAAATAACCATATTTGGAACTTATTTACTATTTTATCATATTATTTTATTTAAATACATAACTCATCTTATAAGGTTATAAATTAGATGTTAGCAAGATACAAAGCTAACCACATAGAATTTTTTATGGTATATTAGTAAAAAACAATATAGTTCTAAACTAAGGTCTATTTTTGTATTTTCACAATTTTATATTGCTTCAGTTTTCAACTATATTAAGTCAATATTTTTCTAAATATAAAAGGTTTAAGAGCGAAAATGTATTACTTTATAAGAAGCTTAAAGATTTAAGTTATGTTGAACATCTATTTAAGATACCTAGGTTGAGTGTTTAGATCAAGATGCTCTTCAATAAAGAGTTATAATCTTCTATTAAAATTTGATAAAAGAGTTTGTTTATACTAGATATTAATATAAAGCTACTTATACCTATTATAGGAATTAATCACCACAGAAGATAAATTCTGCTTCTCAAACTTTATTATTTTTGTTGAAGTCTAAAGTATGCTTTTATGATATTAAAAATAAACTATAACTAAGCCAAACTTTTATAGACAATATCTACAGAAAACTAAAAGATATATCTTTGGCAATCAGGTTGATCTTATAAGATATCTTATAGTCTTTACCAGTATATAGCTTCTTATTTTCTAAATTAAGCCAATCATAAAGAAAAGTATATCATATAATAAATAAAAGGTAAGATTAGGTCTGATAATTGTTATCCAATAGCAAAGTTGAAATCAATAAGATTTAAAACTAAACAAAAATTTTAATTTCTATAATATATAATTAGTAATCAATAAGATTTTTAAAGCTACTCAAATATGTATATAAGACATACAAGGCATCAATTATGCTCATAGTCATCAAATATCTGTAAACCTCTATAGTGTACATTGAGCAATAATTTAGATTATAAGCTCTTGTTATAACGATTTTGCATATTATCTTAGAGGGGAGGCATTAACAACCTTTATATCTTGTTTATTTTGTTTATATCATTATAGTCTAAGAAACCTAAACCTAGTAACAATTCAAGTTCAATAATTTATTAGGCTATTAGCTTATAATAATAGGTATTATATAAAAATGATATTAAATTATATATGTATGTCTTTAACAATTTAAGATAAGATAAAAACCACTATTAGGTAAGCTCTAATTAAAGACTAATTAATAATAGAAAGCTTGTTAACTAGGTTCTATATAGTTGATTCAGATAGTATAATTACTCCATTTTTATTCAGTCATTTAGATATATCTAAAAGATCTTAGCTTTAACTTTTAAATTAATTTCAATGGATTAATTCCTTATCAAGTAGTTATTTTTATGAAATTTCACAATGCCACCCTTGAAGACCCAACATGGTATGCTGATCATATAAATAAGCATCTACTCAAATATTTAACTATTTAAGGACAATTATCAACTTTTCTAAAAACTTTCTTCACCTTATCATGACAATTACTAAATAAACATCTTGTGTACTTGAGTACTATATTTAATATTAGATAAAAACAATGTCAATAGTAAGAAACATATTATTAAGATGTGAAACTCCACATAAATTTATGCTAATAGCTGATCTGGTAAGTTAATATAGGGGGCCTCTTAATCTAGAGATTTTATAAACTAAACATACTTTTATAAAGCAAAACTTTAGCATTGCCTTCCTTTTATTTTTTTATTTAACCGAGGCAAGCCGACCAGGGGACAGGCATTACCGAAAGAAAGAAACGATATGAAACCTGAACAGGGTCACCATCTAGTACTAAAAAAAAAACCTGAACAGGGTCAACTCCGTCGAAGAAATTTTTTCCACCTCCGGATCGGGACTCAAATTTTTCTGGTTACGTCATGGGTAAGGTTTTCGTGTTATTAGACCTACTAACCGCCAATAGCTTCCTTTGGCTGGCACCCCGATCGATGTGCGAAGGGCGGGAATCGAACCCGCAACCTTCAGGTTGGTAGCCGTACGCCCTTACCAACTCGCCTTACACCCCTAGCATTGCCTTCCTTTAAATTTTTAATTTTAACTAAATGAACCTTTAAATTTTCATGCACACTAGCCTATGAGAGCCAAGGACAGGATTTAAAATTGCATCTTTATAGTTAGATCAAAACCTTAACTAAATATTCCAGCAACTCCCATAATTTTTTAAGTTGATAAGTCTAGCTTTACACGTATATACATAAAATCTCAACTATAACTTAGTTGTATAAACTACTAAAGTAAAATTAACAAATTTTGATATAAAAAGTTAATATTCTAAGAAAATTTAATGAATCATCTACTTAGATTATCTTATGACATATACCAAAAACTGTAAACCTTTAGGAAATTTTGATCCATTAGATATAGTAGACTTAGCTTTAGACTTATACCATATTTCAAAATGCTGA
Organism: Massospora cicadina; assembly: GCA_022478985.1. NCBI lineage: Eukaryota > Fungi > Entomophthoromycota > Entomophthoromycetes > Entomophthorales > Entomophthoraceae > Massospora > Massospora cicadina. The sequence goes on along the minus strand of JAKSZP010007156.1, from coordinate 32,754 downwards.
AGCAAAGCTTATTAGTCTAAAATAAATTTATTATATTTTTACTGATAATAGGTCTTAACTTAGTGCAATATAGACTTGTATTAAGTATAAAGAATAAATGTAAATAAAAGTAAGAAGCTAAGTCTAATCTTTATCAGTACTTCTGAGATTTAAAGTACCAGTAAAACTCTCTAAATTTTTTGTGATTTAATATAAATATTAACCCTATACTTCCAGTGTTTATCTATTAGTCTACTATTGTTAAAAAGATTTAAGCACACTATATTGCATGAGACTTAAACTCTATATCTTTAACATATAAAAAGGCTAAATACATAATAAATATTAGAAACTGATTTTTTGCTGATTATTAATATCAAGTATATAATTTTCTCTTATATTAAAACTTATTAAATAAGAAGCTAATTTTCTTCATCAATTATAGTAGTATTTTAAGGTGCATTTTGTTAGAGTATACCTTACATAGTTTGTAAAAAAGTTTTATGTGGTAGTTACTATAAACTATATATATTAAAGTTTAAATACATTTATAAGAGATGAATTAACTTATGTAACTTTGAAAGCATTAATATAACTAAGTAGACTTCTTTAGAAATTTCAAGCTGTTCTATTACAAATGTCAAAAAAGGAAGTTTGAATAAAAGTGCAGCTATTTTTATGCCTATAAATTTTTCATAATACTTAAACCTCTGGTGAACAGCCCTCTTGAATGAAATATCAGCATATCAGTCTATAAGTTATCTTATAGCTGCATTAAGGCAATTTCATATACCTTAATGTATATTTGTAAACCTAACAAGGCCATACTTAAGAGGTAAATACAAATTATGATCCTTCAATAATATAACTTTATTCAATTTGCTAAAAATATTTAATATCATTTTACCCTTTTTAGATTTCATTTTACTCAATCTAGCATTTGATAAGTATCTAGAGCTTTTTTCTTTTGTTGAATTCTATAAAATTAAATTTCTCTTTCTCAATAGTAACTAACATGTTGCTAATACCCTTGTATATAGCTAACTAGTTATTAAGTATCTCTACAATAAATATTAACACACCACATTAGTTATTTTAATAGTGCTAACTCTCAAATTGCACCTAAGTTACATTTTGGTGCAATTCAGGTTATGATTTGCTTTGGTTTTTCTAGAATAAAATAGATTTTATCTAGTTATATCAAATTTTCCCCAAAAGTATATAATATAAAAGTTAGCATACTGACAGAATTTGTTAAAAAACCTATATAACTTACTTGACTAGAAGAGGGAGCTCCAGTGGTAGAGTATGGACTCAATGAACACTGCCTTCTGAGTTTAATACCAGTAGATAAACTTTGGGTTGATGAAAATTTATGACTTCGGCATTATACACCAAAAATCCCTGAACCAATATAACAATAGCAAGGCAATCCATGGAGTTCTTAACCTATTAAAATGCTGTGCATGGAGGTTTGCTGAAGTTTATCCCCCTTTTTCATTGATTTTTATTTTTCAATTTACTCCCATTAGTTTGTGTGGTATTGTACCCAGGTCAGACACCTCAAATAAACAAACAAACTTCCCTGATTAGAAACTTTTATTAGTTTACCTTATATAAACTAATAAATCAGTTTATAGAATCACAACCATTAGATTTCACCTCTCTTTTTATATCTCTTTATTTATACTTGCACCTAACTGAGGATTAAAAACTTTGATGATGATTATATGATTCATGATTACTTATCTTATATAATTTCACAAGGCTCTATAATTCTCAGGCCCAATTATAAGCTATTGATACATTTGTAGGCATTTGGCTATTTTTTTAAAATATGTGCTGTTCTATCTAAGATATATCTTTGTTTTTTAATTTTTAAATCTTATATTAAAAAAATATTTTTAAATTTTTAAATTTTTAGTTTTTATTTAAGGTGGGCCAACCTGAGGATGATACTGCACTAATGAAGGAAAAAAAAAATGGGAAAGGAGGATAAAATCTGGAAACCTCCATATGTGGTGTATGATAGGCCAGAAACTCCATGGACCACCTTTGCTATTTGCTATTGTGGTTTGGGGCATTGGTGCGCAAAACCAACATATTCATAATCATCCCCTACCCAAAGTTCATCTACAAGGATTGAACTCAGGGAGGCAGTGGTAGAGGGTCCATATTCTACTACCAAGGTATCTTTTCCTTAAACCAATATTATTTTTAAAATATGTATTTAGTTAATAGGAGTTCTTCTTGCTATCATCTAGATGTTCATAATCTTAATACTACTTGGCTAAAAACTCAACATGGTAGTTATTTGATAAATTTTAATCTAGTTTTATTTATTTGATATGGGCTTAACTGGGGGACAATACCACACCAATTAATTTGGAAATCAAAATCAAAGGAAAAAGAGGAGAAATCCTGTTAAACCTCTACGTACAGCTTTTTGATAGGCAAAGAACTCTATAGACTTTCTTACTATATGCTATCTCAGTTTAGGCCATTGGTGTGCAATGCAACAAAGTCATAAAATGCCCCATTCCTAAAGATCATCTAGTGGAATCAAATTTAAGAGGCAATGGTCATTGAGTCCATACTCTATCACTGGGGCACCCTCCCAGGTCAACCTATTTCTTTAAATTTTATTTGAGGTGGGCCAACCTGAGGATGATACCGCACCGATTAGGGAAGTGAAGAAAATGGGAAAGGAGGATAAAACCCGGAAAACCCCATGCACGGCGTATGATAGGCCAGGAACTCCATGGACCACCTTTGCTATTCGCTATCTCAGTTCAGGGCATTGGCGTGCAAAACCAACACAGTCAAAATCATCCCCTACCTAAAGTCCATTACTGGGATCAAACTCGGGAGGAGGTCAACCTATTTCTTTTTTTAGTACTAGATGGTCCCAAAGGTCAACCTATTTCTGATATCAAAGATAATGAAACTTCTTAATTCCTTTTAAAATGTAAAGTTAAGTTTGTTGATAATAAAGACCACAAACAATAGAAATGAAGTCTAAGATCTAAAGTTTAAAAGTATAAAAAATCAAAATACATTCCAAAACACTGAAAGTATACAGTGCCAGTAAAATACTATCAATAGTTTATTACAGTATCTTATTACTAGTGAAGTTAATGTAAGAACATGTGAATGTATATATATATATATGATTTGTCAGCTCTTTATGGTATAAGTATAATAAATCTATACTTTTCATCAAACTTGTAATTAACTGGAATGAAATACATAATAGTTGTAAAAGCTTTCAGTTAAGATAAATTAAAACCTCTAAAGCACAACTATATAAAGAAGAAAGACTTGGTAGTGAGATAATTGATAAAAATAAAATATTAGGTTGATTTTAATCTATTATAGCTAGCTTTGTGCTGTTTATCAATGATAAAGTATACATTACATCTTCATACAACACTTTTAAATCAACTATATAAAACTGCTTTAAGTATTCAATTTCAACTGATATCTAGCTTTTTTGATATCATTTTATAAAATTGACATATAATCTATAAATATAATTTTAGGGGGTCTAGGTTTTCTGGGTAATCTCAAAAATTATTAATCCAATTTTTGATAAATTTTTACACTCATAGCAGGTACCCAGCAAAAGGTTTTCAAACTATTTGGTATTAAGTAAAAACAAAATAGAGTCATTGTAAAAAAATCTTTTTGTAATATTAATAGAACTAACCTCAAATTTGAACTAAAGTTGAGATGGTGGCTAAGAAAAATTTAAAATTATTTTAAATGGGTAATAACTAAAAATTTAAATATTTAACTTACACTCATCACCTGCTCTCCCTAAATTTGGAATCTATATGTCAATTAACTGTTATTTTTTAAAGTTTAATTGTCTATCAATTATTTATATATATCTAAAGATATTTTTGTTCATACCAGACTCATAATTTATTATAACCAATTTAAAATGAAACTTTACACACTCAAAGAAGATGTCCAATAAAAGGGTTCTCACTTCTTTAATAATAATAATTCAAAGCTAATGTTACTATTGTAAAGCACTATTATTCCAATGAAATCAGGTATCCATATTTAAAAAATACTCAAAAACTATTAAAAGCTATTTTAACTGATATATATATATATATTCAATATGTACATATGAGTTTTTTATTAAGCTAAACCTCTGATAGACCAAACAATATTTACAGCAGATGACTATAAAAAATGAATGGAAATTCTATAATTAGATCCAGAAAGATACCTCCCAACCTAAAAAATTATCCTGAATAATAGCTTTTCTAAATTCTATAATATGATATCATAAATATTTTTATTGTACTAAACTTATAAAAAGGTTATAATATAATTATAATTAATATAAAATATCAAGAAAAAATGAAATTCTCTAGAAGAAGATTGATAGTTGGCTATAATCTCTTTTCTAGCACTAGTGGTGCCCAACCCAAAAGGGGGAGCTGCCATGCATCTTTATTTGCAAATGGTCCAAACAATGAAATTATTAGAAATAAAAAATCTAATATGCCATCTCAGCTAACAGCCTAGGATGCCATATCAGAAGGTGAGGATGCTTTGGGGAAACTTTTTTTCTGCACCTGCTTTAGCTGGCAGATTATGGTGGACAACATTTGGGTAGGAGCATCAGTGACATGAGGCATAAAGAGGTATAATTGTGGTTCATTTCATTAATGAGGCCAGCGGTATCCATTGCCTCAACATATTGAGCAAGTTGATGATCAGAGAAAGTGATGAGAGCAGGCACACAAGTGAATGACTTGATGCACCAGCAGTTTTTAGGATAACTGGGGTCAAATAAAGAAGTTTTTGCTGCATCAATGCAAGCATGGCTTGCACCAAAAACAGGCTTCTCAAAATTTTATACTTTGCATCTTCCTAAAAATTATAGGGAAAATTGGGGATAGGAATACCCTCAACAAGGGGCTCCATTGCCCCATGAAGTTGTTGGAGAAGTAGGGTGTTGGCAGGGGCAGCTTCATCCTCAATTTCCATTTTATTGATATTTTTATAGATAGGAAAACTGTTTTGAGGGCAAAAATGGTGGGGATGCAAATAAGTGGGGATAGCAAAAAACTCCTCCAAAGCAAAATCCAGTTTTACATGGTATGTCCATTTATCCTCATCAATCCATTCAAGAGACTTGAAGGGATTGGATTTAGCCAACACTGGGCCAGCCACTAGAATTGTGGCAGTGGCAGGAGCTGATTGGCCACATGCTGTTGACCACAGCAGCTCAGCTGAAACTGGTTCAGCCATCAACTCAGGATTCTGTAATCCAGTAAAATTTTGATTCAAATTTCTAAAATTTTTGTTTAATTGGCTGCCAATTTTGGTGCAGCATCAAATTGCCTTGAGGTTGGGGTGAGAGGATCCAACCACATTCAAAAAATTGGAGTGAAATGGCCATGGGTCCAACACTGAGGAATAAGCAGCGGAAGTGGCAGAAGTGGAAACTGTGGGGCACTTGTGCTTTGAGTGGTCAAGCTCAAAGCACAAGAGGCACTTGGTGTGGCCATTTTTAACAAACACCCAGAACAGGTGATCTGGGATAGATCTTATCATGGTGTGGGGGGATTATAAGATGGGTTCACAATAAAATGGGTAGATTGTCATAAAGGTATTAGGCTTAGCCATATAATCTACCCCATTTGGAACTATGAACTGCAAAATGAGATCTGTGCTGTAAATGGCTAAACCCTCTGTGAGCTTGTGTCAGAGGCGTTTGGGGGAGAGATGAGAGGGCAACCCAGCAAACTGGACCACCAAAATGGCCTCATCTGGGAGCTGGGTTCAAACTGTGGGGATGGGAATTTTTTATAAATGATTGGCAGCTTAGATGCTGCTGCATCAGCTTCTGAACAGAAGTTGAGATTAAAGTACCCCTTAAAGTGGTGGAAGTCAATAAAGCCAGTAATTTAAAAACTGCTTTGGTATCTCAATGATGGCCACGCTTGTATATGGGAAAAGATTCCATACCTGACCTGGAGGCCAAAATGCAACTTTTTCTGTGGAAGCACCAAAGGGCTCCAGAGCACCGCCTGGAAGCTTGCAAGGTGGTGGGCCAAGTCCCAAGGGGGACATAACACCCAGTAGTGTTGGGAGAGCTAGCAGAGACAGCCTGGGCACACTTCTGCAGTGGCTGAAAGATGCCAATTGGTGGCGCACCACCACCCCAAGTCAGGGCAGCAGGCATCAATTGCATTGACATTAGTAAGTTTTGGTTCAATCAAGCAGTTTTTTTTGTATTTTTTTTTGGAAAAAATTAAAATTTGTCTTTGAATTAGTTATTGAAGCTTAAGAGAGATGATAGTTGGCCATAATCTCTATAGTGAGTATTATCTGATTTGACTTAATATTCAGCACTTAGTATTTTATTATCGAACTGTGACTTATCTGCAAATTGCTGTATGAACTAAAATTACTTAAAAACTTTTTAATTAACCCTTACTCACCTTAGTTGATCAACTACTGGTTGTAGCCCACAAAATCAAAAAAATAAATAGATGAGGTTTTCTAGAAATAAAATCACTCCTTTTTGGCAAGTGTTGAAATGCATACTTGGTATCATGAAAAGCATAACTTAGATGAAAATTATCTACATATATAAAAAGGTGAGTCAAGAATTTTAGGTCAATAGAGGATGTGAAGATCAAATTAATTGAACCTTTCTTATCTTCAGATACATTATATATAATTTAATATACTATGATGAATTTTTTAAAAAATGAAATAATAGCTAAGATATGATGCTAAGGTAAAACTCAAATCAATATTTAGACTAATAAAAAGATATTAAAAATAAAATATTTAACATCGATGAATCCCCCTCTTGGGTTGGGACCATCTAGTACTAAAAAAAATAAAATATTTATAACCATAATTTTATATAAAAGCAAGGGTGGTTAGCCTATCGGGTAAAACTGCTTCTACCCCTAGTTCAGGTTTTGAGTTCGAAACCTGTACTGGCTATATAAACATTCTCGGTGTGATATATTTGTCCCAAGGTCGACCCACCTCGAATAGTTTTTTTAATTTTATATAAAAGCAATAATTTTATCTAAACTGGACCTTATTTTAGTAAGGCTGTCTAAGGTACCTATCATCTAAGAAGATATAAATATTCATCTTTATTTGAATACCATTTATAAAAGGAAAGAAGAGTATAAAGATGATGGGTTGGGACCATCTAGTACTAAAAAAAGAGTATAAAGATGAGTTAGTATACTATTTTAGAGGACCATCTAGTACTAAAAAAAGTATACTATTTTAGAGACCATCTAGTACTAAAAAAGTATACTATTTTAGATTGTTTTTATTAGGCTACCCTTCTCAAGAAGATTTAGAAGATATCTAGATTAATAATTTAAGAATAATATTTTGTGGTAACTAGGGAGGATACCCCAGTGATAGAGTATGAACCCTTTACCACTGCCTCCCGAGTTTGATCCCGGTAATGGACTTTGGGTAGGGGACGATTTTGATTGTGTTGGTTTTGCGCACCAATGCCCCGAACCGAGATAGCGAATAGCAAAGGTGGTCCATGGAGTTCCTGGCCTATCATACGCCGCGCATGGAGGTTTTCCGGGTTTTATCCTCCTTTCCCATTTTCTTCACTTCCCTAATCGGTGCAGTATCGTCCCCAGGTCGGCCCACCTCGAATAAAAATTTAAAATTAAAATTAAAATTTAAAATCAAGAGGAGTGGTAGCATAGTGGGGTGATTCCTGCTCCACTCTGGGTGGGTTTTTATTAAAACAGATTCAAAACCAGCACAGGCTAAAAAACTCAGTGTGGTATATTCATCCCAAGGTTGACCCACCTTGTTTACTTTTATATTATTTCTAATTCAAATGTATATGATGCTGTATATTAACCAGCTAACTTTTAAGATTTTATACTGTGTCAGGAAATATCTCATATATTAAAATAGAACTATATTTCACTCATACTCACAAGAAATCTGAAGCTGCCACAGTTATTCAAAAATACAAATAAAAGTTAGGTTGCTGTAATATCATTTATGTGACCATCTTAACTAACTGCAGCAAAAAAGAAACAGTATACTAAAAACTTTCTATACTTAAAACTTTCTGTTTTATTAGAGACTTTAGTCTCCAGCTAATTTTTGCTTTGCAATGATTATCAGTAATTAAAGGCAAATTTATATAAAATTGATATTTTTGAGAGCTACTTACTTTTCTTATGAACAACTGTATATATCATGTTCTTAGCAGAAGCATAGATATCTTTATTTACTCTGGTTGAAGCATGACAAAAGAGGGGAATTGTATAGAAACTGGTGGTATATTGCATATAAAACTGATTTTACTCTATAAAATTTATATATGAAATAATATAATTATATAGAACTAACTTAACATATAAGTTTTTACTAGATGATATCAATGAACTTATGTATAGATTTTTGTAATATTCTATATTATTTAAAAATTTTATATGTCTGTGCTACTGCATATAATACCTAAAAATTATCAAGTGTTGATTAAAAATATTGAGGAAACATGAATGAAGGATCTATTGCCTCACACTTTTTATATTCCTCAAACTATAGAATTATATTAATATAGTATTAATAATTAAATTTTATTAATTTGACAGCTGCCAATATTATATTTACAAATATAAGTATGCAATACTATGGATACCTGCTAGCTAGTAAATAAAACTTCAATTTGAGATATATAAAAAAGCATAGTGTAGGACTTCCCTTTTTAAGCTCGATGTTGCTATGCCCAAGGAGCCTGACAGTCAATACTTGAGGCTGACAAAAGCGCACAAGTATATTTTTTATTTAAAAGGGTACTCTTCTCTGCTTTATAAGTGATAGCATATGGCCCATCCCAGATGGAATCTAATTTTCTGCCTTTGATTGATATTAGAATATGAAAATATAAGACTAAGTGTGAAATCTCAAAGGCAGGTGATAATTGGCAATTTTGATGCTTGTTCTTCTTTTGTGACCATCTTGGCTAGATTTGTCATTGCCTTAGATTGAAATTGTATAATCTTCTGGACTAATAACCTTAGCACTTTTCAGGCTCTCTTTTATTATCACTGATAACTTCAAAATCTAATAAAGCTGTGATTTCAGGTTCTCTTCCATATAGGCCTTAAAAGGAGACATTTGATAATTTGAAGTATTCTATTTAATAAGACATTAATGAATTTGGAAGTATTGGTCCTAGAGTAATGGATCAGTAGTGCCTCTTGCATGATATTAGAATCAACGTTTCATTTACTCTTTCTACATTCTCATAAAAGTGGTTTCAAGGCAATGAGAGTAGTTGTTGAGTTCCTATACTTGTGGCTTATATTCTCATAACATATTGGTATAATTCTTCACATTATTACATAACAGTGCCTTTAGGAAACCATGCCTAGTAATTATATTTTAATATAAGAAGTTAGCAGTAGCTCTAGTGGTCTGTACAGAAATAGCAATTGCTTTTACCTACCCATGAAATAATCAACTCCTATAAGGATGTATTGATTCACTCCTGTAGATTCAGATAATGGACCTAGGACATTTAAACTGATGGTGTGAAATGGCTGCTGAGAAGTCATGGGCTGATACTTGTACTTGGCCTTTGCGTTGTCTGATTTTTAAAAAGATGCAAGCATCTAAGAATTTCACTACAGAGTCCAGTGTTCCTTCCTAATAGTAGCAATCCTTGATCTATTCATAAGTTTTCCTGTCTTCTCCATATCCTAGAGTATTGTGAACTTCCATTATAACTGCAACCCATTCTGAGAGTCACAAGTAAGGTAGCTAGTTGATTATGCCTTTCTTGTAAAGCAATCTGTTGAAAAACTTTATATTTTAGGAGCTTGTCATTTGAGCATCTTCTGAATTGTTTTATCTTCATCCTCCCATGAGTCTGGCTTAATGAGTATGTTGTGTAACTGTTCAGCTTTGCTATTGTGAAAATATAGTAGGAGTAGTCTAGTCAGTCCATCTATGTTCATGCGCTCTATTCCAGCTCAGTGGACAATATTCATGTCATGGTGCTGAAGCTTGAGAGCCCAGCGGGCTAGTCTTTCTGTTAATTCTTTCATGTTTTTCAGCCCCTTTAAAGAAGCATAGTCTGTCACACCTGTAAAGTTTGTATTGTACAAGAAGAGCTGGTAATGTTTCACTGCAAGTAGAACAGCTAAGCGCTCTTTCTCCAAGATACTATAATTTCTTTCAGCTTTGGAAAGCCTTTTGCTATAATATGACATCAGTTTGTTAATGCTATCCTCATCCAGTTGAGAAATGATTGTGCCTACAACTTAGTTGGAGCATCAGTAAAAAGGATTAATGGCTTCCCATAGTCCAGCTGTTGTGAGATTGGTCATCTTTGCAACAAATTCTTCATTAACTCAAATGCAGCTCTTTTCTCTACACCCCATATGAGAGGGGTATTTTTGGCAAGTAGTCAGATGTGATTTGTGGCGAGTTGAGCAAAATCAGGGATAAATTAATGGTAATATCCCATTATATCTATAAATACCTGTATGTATTGAAGGCTCCTTGACTCAGGAACCTGGAGATAGCTTCAAACTTATTGTACAAGTGTTAATTTTCTTCCTGCAATATGGCATATCTTAAAAGTTCCAAATCCTGCTGAAAAAAGGTACACTTCACAGGTTTTAGCTAGATAAAATTTTTTCTCAGTCATTAAAAGACTGACTTGAGGTGATAAAGATGATTGGTAATGGTTTTAAAAACTGGTTTTCATCTATATAAATAATCACACAGTTGAGTTTTAAATCTTGCATGATGTGATCCATCACCCGTTGGAACAAGGCAGGAGCATTGCATAATCCCTGAGGGAGTTGGTAGGTTAGAATAATCCTTTCATGCATTAAAATGCGCATTTTTCTTAGTCTTCAGGTAAATATCCATCTGCCAATAACCACTGGTGAGGTCCATCATGGAGAAGAAATTTGAGTTGTAGAGTCAGAATAGAGCATCATAAATCTTTGGAATTGGATAGCTGTCCTTCTTAGGATGATTTTAGTTTCCTGTAATTCATATTTGTTCTGTGACCGCCATTCTTTTTCTTTATAAGTAACAGCAGAGATGACCATGGACCCTGGGAGAAAACAAGTAAGCCAGCATCAATAGTTGTTTGAGCTCAGTATTCATGTATTACTCCTCTACCCTCAACTTCTTATATGGCTTTGATCTGATAGGAGTTGAATCTTTTACATTGATAATATGTGTCCAGTCTTTTATACTACTATAGTTGACATCTGATGTGGAGAAAACATCATGATAGTTTTTGAGTAATTGGTGCACTTTCTCAAGTTTCTCCTGATTAAGCTTATCAGATATTTGGGCTTGGAGATAGTGCAAATTAAATTGCCATTGGGTAGGACAAAATCAAGGTGAGCATAATGAAAATATCTTGTCAATTTCACAAATGAGAAGTAATTGGCCTTTCCTAATCTTTTATGTTTCTTGACTAGAATATCATTGTTAGTTAAGCTCCCAAGTAATAGCTCTATAAGCTGCTGATAATCTAGCTTGATGACTTCTGGCAAAACTCTTGGTTCAAATCTATTTACTCCATTGACACTATTAAGTTGTATCAAGCAGTATGAGAGCATATCCATGGTTATGTTCGTGGATACCACTTTTTGTTTGCCTGGTTTGATTTTTATCCCCTTGGTGCCATAAAATGGTATACTCTCTGCTGCAACTGCTGAGTTGGGTAGATTTTTCAAGTTTTCTTAGAGGTATAATATCACAAAGATAAAGTGGAAACAGAGTACTTGACTAAACAAGAGTAATCCTTATTGCTGGAGCCTTTATTATCCAGTATAAGGGGAACTTTATAATTGAGGAGTGATAAGTATTCTTCTTTCAGTTTGATAACTCCTTTGTATTTGATCATAAACTGTGCCCCAATGAGAATATCATATTGACTGTTGTCAAGGGCAATTTTGGGAGCCAAAAATACTAATTTTCCAACTCAGATTGGCAGAGATGAGTATGCACCTATTGCCTTAGGTTTTATTTAGACTAGCTTTACTATACTCTTTAGTGTATTCAAGGTCTAAGGTAAGCTTGTTTTCTTGAGTATTGTGGATAAAACAACATTTAATGGTGATCATATATCCAAGATAGCTATAACTTGAAACTTATGAATTACCACATACTTTTGTAATGGCTCCTCTAAAATTCAGTGGAAGGGCTAACAGCTACTTAGTCAGAATGACACATTGAGCTTTTTAGCAGTATTGGAATACTTCTTATTGATCTCCAGAAGACTGTGGATGCTCAAGATGGGTCAGATCAACAAGGAAAGGTACTGATCAGCATTACCAGCTTTATTGATTATCCTGGGACACCTAATAACTGTAACGGTTGAGACACTTCCTAACAGACATATTGCCTTAGTTTTGACTTAAGGTTAAACAGGAGAATTTAATATGGAGTAACGTCATTCTGAATAGAATCAAGTTTCTATTTTCTCATTTCAAGATTTTGAGATGGATAAAATTCCATCTGAAAATAATTATTCTGTCTGCATTAATTATAACTTATCACCCAGGACCTCATAAGCTAAAATAGTTAATGAATCAAATTTAGATTGGCAAAACTCAATTTAATGTAATTTGAAGAACATAAATAAGTCAAGTCAAACTGGAAAATTTCTCAGTTTCATCTTCCAAAATATATAGAAACTAATAAAAAGAGTATTATATATTATATAATTGTTATTTCAAACCATAAAGTATAGATTGCCTACTTATGCAGTTGGATAGTTCTTTTAGTCAGGCAGTTGCCTCAATTTACACTCTTACTTTGGGACAGAGTTTGTTACTTGGCACTAGTTTTTTTGCTACTACTTTCCATGGGGTTTTTAATATATTTTGATAAAATGAACGTGCCCAAAGATGGATGTGTTATTTGATATCACTACTTTGGTCAATGACTTGGGTTTTCTATCCTAATTCTATTGTTTTATACTGTCATGAGCCTGTGTATTACAATAAATTGACTGAGGTAAGTGTCTTTGAGAACCTGAATGTTATAAGTATATTCAGCATTCAAACAGTTCATAATGTCAAGCTCAGTGGGTAAACTTAAAATGTAATAATCTAAGTCCTTGTGACACCCTTTAGAATCAATATTGGGTTTATTTTCAGTATAATCAAGGTGAGGAATTGGCAATGTTTCACTTTCAGGTACTTTGGGTTGGTCAGCTTTAGAGGTACCTGACCCTAAGCTGACCTTACTTTTCCCTGATCAGCAAGGGCAGGGTTCTTCTTAAAGCAAATATCCTAAGTACAGTTGTTCTTCTTACAGTAGTTACATCTTGGCTTTTCCTCCTTTTTAGGCTTCACTTCTTTTACAATGTACACTCTGGGTTTTGTGAAAGCCTTTTGTAAAGTCTCTGGATTGTGTATATCAAATATATTAAGCAAGGTTTCCTTATTGTATAAGATAGAGTTGAAGCTTTGTTTGACATATTTGATGTAAATGGCTAGGTCAAGGTTACTATGTAGACCAGCAACAATAGCAACTACATAATCATTTGAGCAAGCATCTTTATAGGCAATAGCATTTGCCTCTATGAAAACCATTCAGTAAATTTGTTAAGTGCTTCATTCCAGAATAGCACAATTCTAATGATGGCCTGTTTTACATAATAAAGCTCTGCTTTGACCCTGATTATTTAATGAGCATCTTCTTTACTTCTCTCCAGGTATACAGGTCATCCATATGAGGCAATATAACCACTTGAGCTATATGGCTTAAACAAGATAAGATATGCTTAACCTTTTTTTGATTGGTCACAACTTCATCACGTCCTCATAGACATAGAGAAAAAATGCAATACTTCCTTCACCAAGTGTAACTTGGCCTTAAACATAGGCTTAAAGGAAGCGGCCACCATTCTGGTAATGACATGCCTCTAGGTGCTTAAGATTTGGTAATTTTGGCTCTTAAATTATTATGTTTAACTTAAAATTTGAGTTGATGTATATGGTCCTTTAGAGGATTGAGATTTTGCTCCTTTTCTATCAGTTTAAGTCTTGGTATAACATCCAACAGACTGATTCTTCTTTCAAGAATGACTTTATTACTTTAAGTTATTAATTCAAATGCTCATGTTGTGAATTTTTTAGCTTGCAGATGAGCAGTATGTTTGCAAAAGCTTGTTCTCATCTTCCAATACTCTAATGCACAATTCAAGACCTCCTTCATCTCTTTGCATTTGATGCTCTGAGGAGGCTTGTCAGTCTTGGTTTTCAAATCTTCTGCAAGATTATTCCAGCGTTTCTAAGCTTTGCTGAGGCGATTATTGACTTGTTTAATGTCATCTCAACTGAGGGGATTTGCCTCTCAAGTCACTCTCTAGTTTGTTGAGTTTCTTGGTAATAGTAAAGATAGCCACATGAGTCACACAATTTGCTAAGTCCAGTTTTGCCTAACTACTCAAGAAATGATATTTTGTAACACTAATGAAGTCTCAGAGGTTTGGTGGGCATCCAGCTCCTCAATTCATTATTGAGCTTGTTCTAGATGGTCCTTAAGGAGGGAGATCTATTCTTTCTCCTGGTAACAGGTAGTAGAAGTTTGAGCTGCCATTTCATTGTGAGCTTCACAATATTGTTAGGCTCATCAGCAAAGGCATCAAATGATCAACTGGTAAACGCTTGACTCAAAGATGTCTTTTTAGTGAAGCTTCACAACTTCCTCCGTATACTTGATAACAATGGGTTTTACTAGTACCATTTGATTATGGAGCTAAACATTTTAGGAACAGTTCATTTTAAAGAATCAATAGAAGTCTTCTATACTTTCAGATGCTATATTTTATACATTCTCATAGGCCAATTGTAAGGCCTCTTGGGTATTGATATGATGGTGGAGTTCCTCATTATGGACTCCCAGTAAATGCACATTATGATAAAGCGCTGGGTGTACAAATTGCAAAATATAGGGGTAGAAATTTTCACTTGATCCATAACTCTCTGGGTGAAAACTGGATTAATTCAGGTTCATGAGAGACCTGTCCATAGTAAATGCCATTTCACAGTTTCCTCTTTCTTGTAGGTTAATGACTCCATAAAGTAACTCTTTAACTCCTTCAATAAAAAACAAGTAAGACAATGAGTTTTGGGAGACTCTATAGGTTTTTTGACCTTCTTTAATTGTGACAATGGCTGCAATTCCCATTTGATCATCTTTTTCATCATTTCTGTTGTGCACCCAGCAAGTGACACCATCAATCAGGTTACCTTTCATAGTAAATTAATTAGTTGCAGGTATCATTAAGCATCAGTTTAGCCCTTGTTGTCATGGAGACAGCAATTTAATCTTAGACCAGTCTGCCAGTTTAGGTGCTAAAACACTCAAATGGTGATCCCAAATTCCAGAGGCACTGCTACATAAATGACTGTTGGTAGAATGGGAACAAGTTTCATCAATAAGCGCCCATAGGCCATAGCTTTAAATAAAAACCTAGCAATGAACCAGGCAAGCATGGCAATGGGTCCACGGGTTTTTGAAGTGATTGAGTTAGCTAGGGTGATTTGTATTTCATTATAGTAAAAACTAAAATTAGGGGATTTTTATTGAAAATATAAAAGTAAAATAAACTGTCAATTTATTCAGTGTTATGACTATTTAAATAGTGGTCAATTTGGGGAATAACTTATAAAAGCATGTGATTGGGGCCCTCAAGATTTGACCTATCCCCTGGCAAACTTTAGAGGGAGAAGAAAAACGATTTTAATCTGAACTGACTTCAAAGAAATCAGTTGTGGGCTGAGTTACTGTCAGTTTGATTGTGGATGCCTGACTCATGAATTTACTGCATTTCTGATGGTTAGCATGATGGTGTCTAGCCCTATAGGCAATGGGAATCCCCCAAGGCCACCTCACATAAGGGTGGTCCCACTGTTCAGAAACAAGTTTGGGATACCCAAACTGCCCATGCCCAGTTGCCTTGGCGTCCATTTGGATAAGTGAGATGCAATGAACAATGATTATGATTTTTCAAGGGTAGAGTTTCAAGCTATTGACAACATTGAAAATGGAAGTACATGCCCATTGGGCTTTGTCCCCAATGTTTTTGAAGGGGGTTCAGAATTGGCAACAACTTTGCACAATGGCCTAATGCCATTAGCAATTTTGACTGAAGATTTGTCACTAGACACATTTTGATTAAGAGGTATACGCCTGTCTGGCTTTGTCCCCATAGGTTTTGGAGCAGGTTTCAAACTGATGACATTTTTCAATGGCCTGATGCCATTAGCAAGCTTTACCAAGGATTTGACACTTGATTCTGCATCTACTGAATGTGCAAGCCTGTCAGGCTTCATTACCAAAGATTCAAGGCATTTGGACTTTTATTTCAAGGGCTTGGCACCATTAACTTCATAAGATCCTTTCACTCATGAGGTGGCAGTTCTTAACAATTTTGGCACAAATTTCCTTAATTTACCATACTAATTTGTCTGAGGCAAGTTTGGGGACAGAGGGAGGAATCTTCTGAGGGAGGGCTGTTATCCAACGCTTGTCTACCACATGAGCAAGATCACCCTGTGATATGAGAGGGACAGCTGCCCTCTTTGGACCCTTTTGTGGAAAATGGGAACATCACTCAGTCTATGCAGAGGGGACGCTCCCCCAGACTTACACTTGTAGTCAGCACCAGCCTGTGGCTTCCATTTTTTTGCTTAATGGTGTTATGCCTAAGGAGCCCAACAGTTAATGCTTAAGGCTGACTAAACCACATGACAAAGAATTTTTTAATAAAAGGATGCCAAGTCACCACTTATCTCATCAGCTATAGTATCCATCCTATGGTAAGTACAGTGAAATAGACTTATTAAGTCAAGTGCCAAAATTAAATATAAAAATTAGGATGTAACTTTATTATAGTAATAAATAGGGCTTTTATATGTTGTATTTAATAATATAAACCCTAAAAGGAAAAGGATAAATAAAATTAAATGAGGAGAATTCTGGAAAGGAGGCTTTTGGTCAGGTGATGCATTCCAGATAGTATAATGCTTTTGTATCATAATTTTTGATAGGGCAAAAATCATGAGTTGAATACCCAAGTCAGATGAGACTGGGGGTCACTTAGGTTGATCATTTAGCAGCTTATTGATTCTTACCCTTTTTGGGGTTCCCAATTAGCTGCTTCAAGTGCTATCTTGAGTAGTTATCACCTAACCTTCTGATAATCCTTCATACTAATTAGGCAGGGTTTTATCTCAGGGTATCTTAGGCTTGGTTTGGTCCACCAGAATTTTCCTAGAGTCAATTTGTGCTGTGCCAACTATCAATTTCTCCAGGTATTTTATTAAGATATTCTATTAACCCCCTTATCAGGTCTAGGGATCAATTTGGCTGAAGAGTCAAATGATCAATATTCTTCCCATCATGTCCAATATCCTGATATCTGACACTTAGTTAGGCTACCTTAATTAATGATATAGAATAATGTTATATAACTGGCACTATGTTATTAACTTTACACTCACTTTGACAAAAAAACTCTATATACTAAACCTACACATGGGAAATTTAGATTTATTTGCACTCTAACTGAGTGTTACATTATATAAAAGCTTCTATATATTAGAATAACTAATTTAGTCAGGTTTAAGATAAATTTTTTAAAATACTTATTTATTATTTATTGATAAAAATATTATATAGTGTTTTTGAATTAATATTACTAGTACAGATCTTTTATATACATCTTTTATAATGTTTTCAACTGCTAATTTTTAAATTTTATCTTTGATATATGATATTTACAATAGCATATCATCATGTAATATAGAAGCATTGTTTTGCATTCTAAAATTTTTAATCATAAAGAGCTAAAACTATGCTTATTCTTATGGTATAGTTTGAGAGAACTCGAATCCAGTGTATAGATCTAAGAATTTATGGTTAAATGAATTAAGCATAAGTCATAAAAATCTAATTTAGTAATATAACGATAATGTATTACAAACTCATCTTCTTTACTTAATGCTGCTTAAACCAGAAAGTCATCATGTTGAATCATAAAAGATACTAGTTTTACAAGCTGGAATATAGTAAATACGTTTAAAACTAATTTAGAAATTATTGAAAACAATCTATGATTTAACAGCAGTTGTATCTGAAAATTTTATAGTACTTTGGATAAGACAATACCTTTTATAAGTTACTTAAAAAATTTACATCTTGTTATAATATTAACATTTAGGTGAATCTCAATTAGTACTAAAAACATCTGGTTTACCTCTTTTCGATTAATCATGTCAAATTTGATATTTAAAAACGCAAACTCGAAAGGAGAAAGTCCACTTAATTTAAATTATAGCAGCAGTAAAATTTTTAATTTTTTATAAAAATAACATCCAGCCTTTTATGAAGAAAAGCTTAATGAGAAATCAACAAAAGTAAGTTTTCAATCATCCCGGGTTCGCGGTGTAAATAGCCCCTTTCTTTCAACTGAGTTAAGTGTTTCCTGTTTGTCATACTTTCGATATAGTTTACTTGCAAAAACACTGGGACTTTCTCTAAAGGAATTAGCGATAGATGAAGGACCATCTAGTATTTTAACCTGCTTTTCTTTAAGTCTCTCTAAGCTATTGAGAATACGAACAAATTGTGCATTGACGTCGACTACAGGAGCTTTTGGAGCATTGGGGTTGTAGGTGCTGAGAGAGATATGCGGTATACCATCAGCTGAGTAACCGGAGACAATAGCTGAGAAAGTGCGAAGCTCATGATTAAATTCATTGAAATCTAACTGTCCAAGGTGGCTACGAGCGCCTTCAAATTGGGTATTTCGCAAATCCAAAGATGTAATTCGGCCGACCAGGCCATTAATACCTATAGCATAGGTTCCCGTATTGAGGCGATTAAGAATGCGGCCCTGCACTATAGAATGTGATTCAGGCTTGGAACGGTAACAAGGTGGTGCCTTAGATAATTTATAACTGGTCGAAGAGTCAAGATTTAAAAAGCGCAACATGTCCTCAAGCTTGCTACGTTGAGTATTAGGAAGAGCTTCCCACTCTGCTTTACGAGCTTTGGCTGCTTTAACTAATTGATTAAATTCTTTTTGGGAGAGATGTGCAAGCATTCTAGGCTGAGAAGCGGAGAATCCAGACCAATGAGTTTTTGCGGTATAACCAAAATTGGTGCACAAACGGATCTTAAAAAACACCTGACTTAAGGCAGAGTCAAAAGATGTTTGACGTTCTTGTGTGTCAAAAGCATCGACCGTGATAAAATTGGATTTCCAAGTATAAGGGAGATTACGTTTGAGACCCCAGTCACCTACCCTTTTTGCCACTTGAGGAGTGGTGTAAACTTGTTTTATGGCTGGATCAAAGGTTGCAAACTTTGAACCTCTAAACAGTTCTGCAAAAGAAGCCATGAGAGCTGGAAATTCTTTTTAACTAAAAACCAAATTTTCAATAAAAAGTATAACAAAAGCAAAGGAATAATAAAAATACTCAATTTAACCCTTTCAATAATTTGACGCATATATGTGTCCAAAAAATGGGGGTGATATAAATCTAAAAACGCATATATGCGTCCAAAAAATGAGATTTGCATATATTTTTTTTAGTACTAGATGGTCCCAACCCGAGGAGATTTACATATATTTATTTCAACATTTATTGAATATTCGTGTTACGGACAAGGACCAAAAAGATTACAAAAAGTGTGAATATTGGGTAAGAAATTTTTGCAAAAGTTAAGGACCAAAAAATAGAAGAGTTTTTTTGAAAATCAGTGAAAGGATTAATACTATGTATGAAATAAACTAAGAGGTTGTGCATGAGCTATTTATATGTAAAATTATAAGCTATATAGATGATGTAGGAGGTTAAATACTTTTAATTTTATATTAAAAAATAACAAAAGAGAATTAAACACATGTGAACTTTTACCTGATATTTAAACTTTTGTTTGTAAAATAAGTTTTAAAAATATATAGGCTCAAGAGGAGGGTGCCCCAGTGAGCTATGGACACAATGACGATTACCTCTCCGTTCGATCCCGGTGGATAAACTTGGGTAGGGGATATTTGACTGTGGCGTTGCGCACCAATGCCCCGAACCGAGACAGTGAATCTTAAGGCGGACTATGGAGTTTCTGGCCTATCAGAATGCCGCGCATGGATTTTTACCGGGATTTATCCCCCTTTTCCATAGATTTCGATTTTCGTCATTTTCTCTGTTCCTTATTAGCCTGAAGTATCGTCCCCAGGTCGGCTCACCTCAAATAAAATAATAATGTAAGCTCGGATAAAAATGTTATAACTTATATCCCACACCAACAAGTATATTTGTCCTTAGGTCAACTTCTCATATAAAGTAAAATTAGAATTGAACTTGAAATTTATATTCTAAACTCGTAGGAGTATAATTTTAACTCTTTGGCAATTATAAATAATATCTGATGATATAATATATAGCACTTATAATGTAGCTATGATTTTAGTCCATTTAAGAAAATAGATTCCAAAAATGCTAAAAAAAGTATTTTCCACATTTAACTTAAGATAATATGCTATCCTAGCCCTGACTAAACTATAGTAACATTTAATGATATCTATTATGACCTTTTTTCTATTTATTGTTTGTCCTAATTTTTAAAAACTAGCTGATTTCAGCAGCATTACATATATTTATCATTTATCATTTTTTATTTTAAAAGATTAAGCAGTAGCAGGAACAATTCTACATGATAACCACCCAGATCTTCCTGTTTAACTTCATAGTTAATTGAATAATGATAAGAGGGGATAGAGGAACTCATATTTGTCCTAGCTAGAACAGGTTTTGTACCTGTTCTAGCATTTTAACCCACCTTAGCTCATGGTCACAGGTGTGCGCAATTACACCCACTTTATAATTTACTAGATGATTCTAATTAATTATTTTAGCTTTTATAATATAGTTAGCCACCAATAAGTTTAGATAGTAAATTTTATATTTATCACTAGCCGATTTACCCGTGCTTCGCTAAGGTGTCTATAATTAAAGATTTTCAATTTGTTACTTTAGATTTTATATTATAGATAAACAAACCCACTCAGCCAAATCTAATTGCTCAATCGAATCAACCAAAATCCACCAACCACTCAGGTAAACCTAACTGAACTTATCAAAACAACCAATAACTAATCACCCTTAAACTAAACTGTGTCCGATTAACTTGATTAAAAGCCATCAACCACTCGGCCAAACAAAATAAACCTATCGAATCAATCAAATAATACCAAACTGCTACCCAAACATCTCTAAATATCTAAGATCATCGTGTACGTGACATATCTTCCAAACTACTAAATCAACTTTTACTTAACTTGCCAAAAATATTTTATTAATTAGGTGAACCAAATTAGGCAGGTTTTTAATATGTATAAACCTAACATCCAGATACCCGTGCTTTGCTACGGTATTTAGTTTATCAATGATAAGCTCACATTGTAGCCTATAGGCTGTGCCAGCACTACTCTCAAGCCACTCGGACTAACAGCTTCGCTGTTGCCCTCGTGGCTGGTGAGCTGATTATCCAAACTACCTAATCTATTTAAACTCTAATGCTGATTTTTATTGAGTTTCAGGTGAGCAATTTGGTGAATTATTCAATGATATTTGTCAATCTTCACCCACTCGCCCAAATAGATTGAACCCATCAGGCTCGATACTTTCAGATACGATCTTATTTGCCAATTCTCACCCACTCACCAAAATAGATTAAACTTATCAGACTCGATTAGCTTCAGATGACAAAGTGTGAATTATTAGATAATATTCGCCAATTCTCACCAACTCGCCCAAATAGATTGAACCCATCATACTCGATAGTTTCAGATTCGATCTTATTTGCCAATTCTCACTCACTCACCCAAATAGATTGACCCTATCAGACTCGAAGGTTTCAGATGTCAGTCAGTCAGTCAGTGAATGAAATTTTTTTAAGTAGATAAAATAAAAAAACTTGCTTTCAGTTATTTCCTTGTCACAGAATATTTGTGCTAAGGTTAGTTGAAATTGACACGGTGTGAGATTGGAATATACCCATAAACAGAGTGGACCTATTGAATCAACCTAAAACCACCAACCGCTTGGCAAAACCATTTAAACTATTGAATAAACCAATCACTTACTACTTAATAAAATAATTAGCTTATAAATTAGCCAAATGACCACCAACTGCTTTGGAACACTATTAAAACTATTAATCAAATGAATATCAAACTGCCCAGCTATAACAATATTTTGATTGCCATTAAAAACATATAGATTTTTTTACTTCTTACTTATATAAGTTTTTATTTTATTATGAAAATTAAAAATTATGGTGAAATATTATATTGTCATATGACTTTAGTAACTATGCAAAATTTCTTTAATATGGTATTCAGAAGTGTGTTACATGAAGGATGAAATGTTCCAGGACAAATAATATGGTAAGTTAAATAAAAACAAGTAAAAATGATATAAAAATAGGATTCAAATAGGCATATCATTGATAAATCAGTCAGGACACTTCTCATTATGTATAATTTATATTATATTTGAAAATTACCCATTTACCTAGCTGGTTTGCAAAACTGTTGAGTTGATTGAACAACAAAATGATAACCAAAATGCTAGCTGAAGTGATGTTGATACTTAAATGATGATTGTCATAGAGCATGCTGATAACAATAAGACTGCCTGGAACTCTGGGTGGGTAACAGCCAGAACCCCAACCAGAATGCCTTATGTACAGCCATCCATATTGATGGATGAGATAATAGGAAGGTAGCCATGAGCACCAGCCAACAGCCCCTAAAATTAGCAATCATATTTGCAAGGTGTCTGGTGGACTGCTGAGTTTCACAGATAAAATTTTAATTTTTTAGAAATCAGTTTTTATTGGAATTTTAAAAGGGTAGAAAAAGTGAAAAATGGAGCAACAGCGGAACCTAAAGGGCCTGCTGCATAAGCTCACAGAAAAGTGGGGACTTGGACTATTGCATTCACCATTGGGAATAGTTTCATAATTTAAATTTTGCAAAATTGGCATTCAGAAATTCTACAACACTGGATTGATCCTGGCCTGGCCAGCTGACTCAAGCTCAACCTTTTTTTCAACTTTCTTCTCCCAACATGATTTTGCTTAGCAGATTGGCATTACTTCATCCAGTGGGTGACTGGGTCTGCCCACAGCCAGACCACATATAGCTGATCCCACTGAATCAGAAAGGGGTTTGTTATACCTGTATCTATCAGAGACAGGCTTGCAATTACCTGTAATGAAGAGTTACAGTGGATGGGAATTCCCACACCTCAAACTATTTAACTCAATTTACTTTTGGAAAAACTCTTTTTAACTATGTTGACAGAACTTGAACTACCAGGGACAACTTTTGAGAGAAAGAATCGCTGCCAACCCTTTCTGTCAGAGGCCCCTGGCTGCCACCACTATCCCCACACACCCCAAATTCTCTTTATTAACTCATGAGAATTTAAAAATGGGAAAAATTTTGTGGCCTTCAAGGGATATGCCATCACCCACCTCTTATCTACCACATGGGCTAAATTGCTCAAGATGATGAGGGGGACATCTGCTGGCTTTTTCCCTTTCTTGGTCTGAAATGGAAATATCTCTCAATTCAGCTTCAGGGGTTGCTCCCCCAGACTAACCTTACCCTTTCCTTTTTGGGTTGGGGGAAGCACCCTCATTGGGAACTTGAGCCAGCATAACATTCTTGTGTCCAATGGGAACTTGATCACCAAGATGGAGGCAACCTTCTGGGGAGGTAGAGGAAAATCTGGGTATATCATGTGGAAAGCTCCCACCAACTTGTGACAATTTGCACAATTGCAAGCACTAGCTCAGTTGTTCTCATATAAGTGAAAGCTTTTCATGCCACCAAGTAAAGCACCAAGTGACATGAGCGATGAGATGCCAAAATAGCATCCACCTCTGCCTCCACTGAGTTTTTGATCAACATTGGCTCAGGATCCATGGGTGGCATGCCTTTAGATGGTGACAATTGGAAATCATAAAAGATGGGGTACTGTTTTCATTGAGCAGGAAGAGACAACCAGAAGGCCCCATTGCCCAAATCTTTCTTGACTATATTAGAACCTGACAATTTGCTTGCAAAATTTTGCAAGGGCACCTTCATCTGCAGGTGGTTCATATTG
Organism: Massospora cicadina; assembly: GCA_022478985.1. Taxonomy (NCBI): domain Eukaryota; kingdom Fungi; phylum Entomophthoromycota; class Entomophthoromycetes; order Entomophthorales; family Entomophthoraceae; genus Massospora; species Massospora cicadina. Next base: position 8,560 of record JAKSZP010007156.1, on the reverse strand, counting down.
ATCATGACCAAGGAACCTAACATGATCTCATGGGTTGGAAGATGCTTTTATCCATGAAATACTTGTAATCACTGATTTCTTTGGTAAGATGTTCTTGGACTAGGGATTGAGTACTATGGATCTGCTTCACATGTTCTGCTGCAGCTGGGACCTCTGGATAAGTCACAGAACTGGGGAAAATATTAGATTATACCCCAATGTGGCTAAAAAGGAAAAAACTTGGTAGACTTATGGAAGGCATTATAGTATGCAAATTATGCCAATAAAAGGTCATCCACCAAGGTATCCTGTGCAGCAGTGGCATAACACCAGAGATACTGCTCAAAAATCTGGTTGACCAGTCCATTTGCTCATCTTAATGGGTATGGTTTGTGGTGGAATGTCACAGCTTAATTATCAAAATGTCCAGGAGGGCTATCCAAAAGTGCGCCATAAACTGAGGCCCCCAGTTGCTTACAACCTTCTGCGACAACCCAAGCATTGATAAGACATGCTGCACAAAGTGCTGGGGTATTTTCCTCAGAGGTAATCACCAAAGAACAGGGGATATACAAGGTAAAATTGGTCAATAAGTCTACAACCACCATGATATCATTAAAGCCATTGGATCTGTAAGCTCAAAAATGAAGTTAACAGACACTGAGGTCCATGGACCCTCGTTTTGCTGAAAGTGATGGAGAAGGCCATTCCAACTGGATTGAACAGACTTTGCCTGTGCGCAGTGATGCAATTAGAAATCCATGCTGGGATATCCTAAGAGAATCCTTGGCTAGCTGTACATCCGCTTCACCATTTTGAGGCATTTTTCATTCCTCAGATGATATATTGCTGGAGGGCCATGGTAATCTCAAATTACCTCGTCACAAAGTTGGAGAAGAACCCAAACCCATATTTTAAACAAAATTTTCCCTCTTCTGCCAATGAATAATGAGTTCACTGATTCACCAGGAGCCCTAGCTGGTCAATCAGCTTTAATCTTCAATGCAGGCCATTTAGATCGCCAGTACCCAAGCAATTAAATGAACTTCTGGATTCCACTCTACCACTGAGGTTTGCAGCAGGAGCAATGTCCAGTTTTCTGGGATGGCAGAATTACCATGGTGAGCTTCTGTCTTTCATCCCCCATCAGACTCAATGATGGGTTCCAACTCAACAAGTCAGGGTGTCACAAACCAGGTTCCCAAGACCTGGCTTGCCATCCTGATACATATAACCTTATGCCAAAATTTAGGTTTCCTTGATCAAGTGGCAAAATAGGTCAGTATCAGGTTGTCAGCCATTGGACTCAAACTAATTGCCCTAAACTTCAATAGAAGGGCCTGGCGGCAACTCAGGTGAATTGCCCATTTTGGAAATATGTCTGATGTGACAGCCAATACTCTGCTGGCCTCTAGCTACCTTTTTGGATCCAGGGAGTACGCACTTAGTGATACCCACTTACAGGCGTCTCCACTGGTGACCACAACCAGGTCAATGTGCAGCAAGATTAAAAAACCCATTAATACCTTAAAATGATCTCACACATTCCAAGGCCATGAGTTTGTAGCTTAAGGTACCTAATGAGTGATGGTTCAACATCCACACAATTCTGAGCGGATTTCTGACCAACCTAGGATACAACTGAACCAACTGAATACTCATAACTTGAATTAAAAAATAGTGAAATTGTAAGGAGAGTGTCTATATCTCTCCTGATCCAGCATAAGGTCATGATGTACATGGTTAACTCCAGGAAATTAGTCATTAGTAGTAAAGTCTTTAAAGCCAAGCAGAGAGTGTCTGAGTGGTAATAACTTAAGTTGAGGATAGTAGTTATTAAAGGGAAACCCCAAACTGAAACAACTCAATGCTTAGAGTGGGAAGGAATAGGTGGCACAGGTTGAAGGGAACCTGGGCAGCCCAATGGTGCATGGGCAAAGAGCCTTATAGTTGTCTGATTAAATGATTAGTGTTGTGTGAGACCTCCTCAAAGAGGTCCGCGCACAGGTTTGTCCATGTTAACATATATATAAAAAAGGTGCACTAAACGAGGGGTTTTATTATACTGGAAGTCAACCAATGGGAGAAATTGGTCTTGACATGAGAAATTTAAGGCGTTTTGGGGAAACAATCAATTAAAGAAAGCAGGTCTAAGCCAAGGCGCACCAATAGGTGCACGCTCCCATTGGGCAATACACTGTACTTGGTAATTGACCAAACTTTATTTAATTGATTGTAGGAGTGGCAGACCCAAGCTGGAAATATTGAAAACCAAACGTGTTTTGAGACCCCGTTCACCTAAAAACCTAAGCAAATCATTTTTATGAAAAGCTGGTTTGTTTTAGTGCAACTGCTGTTATGCAGGGCTGAACTTCTCTTGCATCCCTAGGAATAACCTGGGCATACCTCACATTCACCCAGTGTTGATCCAAGGTATACTTGAGGTCAGGGAGGCCAGCCAACTTCACCTTCTTGGCCTCCTGACATGCAGCTTTGTCCCTTGTATTTGTCCCCATGATTATGTCATTTTAAGCCATGACATAAATGGTCATTTATTTGAGATTAGCCTATCTGGTGAGAAGCCCACAAATGGTGTGAAAGCAGGAAGGGAAACCAAAAACAAGATAGAATTTCAACTTGCGAGATTTAGAATAGATTATGCTAGAATTAAACCAAACTGCTGAGTAAAAATTATAAACTTTCTAGACATGGAAAAAAGATGATTCCCATCTCATTCCAATGAGTCTGAGCCCTAATTCCCATAATTAAGATAATAATAAATATAAAAATATAATTATAAACTTCTGCAGAATTAAAAAAATGGTCAGTTTGTTACCATTATCCCTAATATCTCAATTAATAGAAAATGATGAATGAGATTTGTTCCATTAAATTATCCCTCATTAAGGGAAAACCCCCAAGCTTCCCCAAGCTTATGCATGTAACGGTCAGGTTGAGATGATTATTACATTTCAACTTAAGATTTGTATTTTCAAATCTTGAGTCAAAATGCTATTATGGGGTTTTGAGGTTCATGCGGGCTCAGCACTGGGCTGTGCCCCTCCTGAGCTATTCTTTATACTCTTAGGGGCATAAAGAAAAGTGTGGAGGGGCTTCCTGATAGGGCGACCTTAAAAGGTCAGGCCCACACAATTCTGAACTCAGTTCTGAAATCTTTCTCTTTCCTGCACTCGCGTGGGTCTCTCTGGTGGCCTCAGGGCTGCTCTTTTTCTTGTCTTACATGGTATCCCATGACAAACCTAATTTTGTATCCTTAACAAAAAGTTGGGATTTGGTGGCAAACTGATCCACTGAATACTCTGGTTTTTTATATGTCATTTGTGGTGCCTATATTATCAGGACTGAATTCGTCAGCATGTTTATCTTGAAAATAGGTAAAACAAGGTAATTTTGGGGTCACATCCTCTCTTACCTTTGTACATCTTTCTCGTTTTCCAATTATCCCTAGATCTGAGGTTGAATTAAAAAGTATGATGAGTCAAAACACTTACCTCAAGGGAACCTCATATCAGAAAATCTTTTGGCATCCATCCGCCAATCCTAAGGCAAAACGGCAGTCAAAAACTAGGACGTTTTCATTTGTTACAAGGCGATTCAGAAGAAAATCCACAAATGGGGCACCTTTCTTGCAATGGGAAAAAAGAGGAATTCTGACCAGAAATCTGAGGGTCACAGAAAGTGTCAATGCTCCCCTTGGAGGTCCACTGGAAGGCGCAAGAGGAATCAACTGCCAGTGGTCTAATTGGTATCCCCAACCTCCTCCTCCACCATCAGGGGTCCACAAAAACTGATGAAGAAGGTGATAGGGTTAGATTTGCTTAGGACAATGGTCATCCTTATATCTTATGAGCTGACAGGAACCACAGCTCGCCCTGGAAAAATGAAGTTAGATGATATATTAAACCAGGTTCCTAAGGCCTAGATTGCCATTCCAATACATATAACCTTATGCTGAAATAGAGTTGACTCAATAAAGCAACAGAATATATCAGTATCAGGTTGTCAGCCATAGGATATAAACTAATTGCTCTAAATTGCAATGGAAGGGACTGGCGGCGAGCTGAGTAAATTGCCCATTTGTAGTGGAGGTCCAATGTGGCAGTTAATACTCTTACAGCCCCTAGCCACCTGTCTGGACCCAGTGAGTATGCACTTACTGGCGATATGCACTTACAGGCGTCTCCATTGGTGACCACAACCAGGTCAAGGTGCGGAGATATTAGGTGGCCCATCATTACCTCAAATTTTTCTTATGCCTTTCAAGGCCATGAGTTCATGGCTTATACACCTGTTGAGTGAGGGTTCAATGTCCGTGCAATTCTGAGTGGATTGCTGACCAACCTAGGATATAATGGAACAAACAAATACTTTATAATTTAAAATAAAGATCAAGCAAAATGGTCATTTAGTTTAAGTGGCCTATCCGATGAGATAACTACAAATGGTGTTATGCAGGATGGGGCAACCAGAAACAAGATAAAATTCCAACTTTTGAGGGTTGGAATAGGTTACGCCAGAATATAAACCCAGCCACTGAGTCAAAATTATGAAATAAATTAGACTTGGAAACTATATAATTCCCATGTCATTCTGGTGAGTTAGAGCCCTAATTACTATACTTCAGACAATAATAACTATAAATTATAATTATAAACTATGGAAGCATTGACTAAACTGTTGGTTTGCTACCACCATTGTTAAAGTTTTGGCCTACTTCAGATAGTCTGGTTCTTCTTCTGTGGTAAGTTGGAGTTTCAAGCGTCTATTGTATGGAGACAATAGACCAGACGGTGACAATAGTCAATATATAAACTGCCTGAAAATGTCACTTTTAAGCTGTATTCTTCTGTCATTACTTGACAATGACTTGCTGCCCTGATCCTTCTGATCCCAAACAAATTTAACTTAGTACACCATAAAAGTATTAATTAAAAAAACTTGTATATTAAACTATGAACTTGTGGTAATAATCAATTGTACTTTATTAGTATCAACTTGGAGATAATTTATAGGGTTCAATGTTAACCACACCTTACCCATGACGCCACATTTTCAATGGCACTTAACTAGAGGAACATGTAATAAGTTCGTCTGAAGTCTACAATCCTTTTGACTTGGGGTCATCTCACACGGCTTCAGGGTCAGTGTCAAACTTGTAAATATCTCAAGACAGCTTTTCTGATGTGTATGCAAATAGCTGAACCAATGCTCCTCTCAAGCAATTGGCAGCACATACCAAGGAGATTAGTACCACTAATTAGTAATTAATACAATCAAAAACTCTATCAATATTAAAAGCTAATTTGACATAGACCAATAAAGCCCACAAACCCAAGTCATCAAGTTGACTATTATAATTAAGTCTGACTTAACAAAAAAGCCCCTGAGACCATGTCATCATAGTAGAATATTATACAGTGGAATTGCTAGGCCGCAGATCTCAAGCTTTGCATAAGCGTAGGATATTCCTGAAAAATAATCACTAATATCTTTAATTTGATCCATAATATGCTAAGCATGTTATCATTATTATGGCCCTATCAAATATCTGACAATTAGGTCCAGTCAACTACTCAACACTTCCCCTGCTTTGACTGGATAAAAGCAACGGGTACCCTTCTTTCTGGGTCACAATGTCTAACTTCTCACGATTTTCAAAATACAAACAATATATTAATGGACTTTTGGCCTCAGACAGACGTGTCTTGTTAAGACTGAGAAATATATGCAGCGTTCTATGGTCAACTTGGGCGTGTTGACTTCAATTTATCAAGCTAATTTGACCAGCTACGCTTCAATGGTACTCAAGAATTTGGATTTGCATCCCACTGAAACTTCAGCAATCATTGATGAACCTGACAGGCCTCCTTGGCTTCAAGTACTGTCCAACGAATATCCTAATGGGACAAGCAGGATCCTCCTTTGACTCTCTCCTTAACTCTTCAGGATTATAAAGCCAGTCATCCCCAAGAAACCCTCATCTGGCATAAATTCTCTTTGGATGGGGATCTTCTTCTTGACTTCTTGTTCTCCTCTTTTAAAGTCTTCCCTTCCAACAATCTTATTTCCTTCTTATGCTCAGGCAGTGTGACTTCATTGGGTTTTGAGCTCAATTTGATGTCAGAACTTGTAGATGCCTACTTGTCATCTGCACTTGCTAACAAGCCTGAGGTTGTCACATTCAATATTTTTGAGGCTAATCAGGATTTTATTTTTGCTAACTCAGTTTCTAGGCTTTGGTGCAAACCCACTTCAGTTTATATTAATTTACACGTCCCATTAAGCCTCAAAACTTGAGTTTAATAGACCAGCAAATCCTGATACTAGCTGAGCCCTTTGCAAAAGCCTAGTGAAAGGGCTTCCCAAAAAATATCCCCCAGATGGCTCTTCTGGGCGCGTGCATTTGCTTCCCTCCTTCCTCACTTACCACTGAAACTGTGCCTGACATGCGCAGGGTTTTAGACATGGCCCATTCACAGATGTTTCGCACAAAAGTTTTTCTCCTTCCAGTTACCCCTGTCTTGAAAGCCTTCTTGCTGACTGTATCTTCCTTTCTGCAGCATTTACTCCCAAGTCAAACCTCTATCGCTTGTTCTGAAATTCCTTCCAATGGTCTTTCCCTTTATTTTGATGGCCTTTCCTAAGCTGAATAGGCCAGAATTCCTGATGGTGAGCCTTTTTGGGTTTAGCGCATCTCTGACAGGGCCTGGATAGTTGAGACTTGTATTAGATTAACATTTCTCCAATACTGCTACAGGATTTCCTGGTTTTATCTCACTCTCCTCCCCCTCCCAAAAAGGGTTATATAGTTCCAGTGATGATGAGGCATCAAATCTAATTTTAAATTTATTGCAGGGAAGGCCGACCATGGGACGGACTCTTCCAAATATGACTCAGACGAGACAAAACTCAGTACCAGGTGAGGCACCCCAGAGAAGCGATGCTATCTCTTGTTGCCAGCGGGAACGCCACTTATGGGAAGGGGGAGGGAACGTGTGTAGGGGGCGTAGCCACTATTGAGCACATGTGGAGGAAGGGGTCTGATTTGATGAACCAGACTGGGAACCAGGAGGAGACCAGCTGCCGGCGACGTGGTGGGAGATATCCAAACATCCACGCTTGAAAGTGATTCACCAAATGAGACCGGAATCTGTGGACAGCTTCAGGGAGGGTGGGGATGGATCCAGCGATGGCATCCAAGACAATCTTGTGGATAGTCCACATGGCGATTGCAACCACCAGAGCACGAAGGGGAGGGTGGGAGGGGAGAGGGCCATTGATGAAGCAAACATATCTCTTGACAGACTGAAGGGATGTGTTTGATTCTGGCCTAGCAGACGTTGGACTTCGCGCCATATTACTTTAGAGGTGGGGCACTTCTCCGGGCGGTGAAACAGCGTTCCATACTGGCCACACACGACACAGGATGAGTGTAAAGCATTAGAGCGCTCAGCTGTACGATACACCCGCCTCAGGCAGCACCACACACATGGGAACGGACTTGAGGCTGCAACAGAGGATGGTGTGCGTATTTCCAGATAGTCTTTTTGGGTCTCAGTGGAATAAGTGGGATGTCCATCATGTCCAGGTAGTCCACCCCTGGATAGGACTTGGGGTCGAGTGGGGATCACTTTCCATCATGGATGGGTAGCCCCTGTACCTCTTGTGTGAACTGAGGAGAGGGGCAGCCTCTTTGGGTTGTATGTCCACTAATACGAATTCTCCACTCTGCGCTTCACATGGAGAGTAGGGATCGTTTGCTGGTGGGTTTTGTTCCCGTGAGGACCTGTGGCTGATGTGTGTGATGCGAGGTATTTCATCAGGAAGTGGGGGTTTGATGGATTGTTGAGGCCCAAGGCTCGGAGAAGTTGGAGTGGGCCGCGCGGGACCAGTGTTGGGATGGGAGTGTAGGAGCAGTGACGTGGCTGCAATCCAGGTGCCTAGGATCTTGGTGGCATGGGCTTTGAAGTCAGAAGTAGGGCCCATGCCACCATGATGATGAGGGCCAAACATGACCTCTAGCCGTACTGGTGGAGGGCGGCCTGACCAAAGCCAACCTTATAGCAAAGCATACAGGGATTTGAAGAAGCTTGGGGAGAAGGGGATGGCGTGGGCTCCAAACCAGACTTTGGATAGGAGCATAGAGTTGGCAAGAACAACCCTGCCAGTGAGGGTAGTAGGGTGGACTCTGAGAGAGGCGATTCGCTTTGTCACGTTGTCCAGTATATGGCCCTCCATTACTGCTGACGCGTATCCTCCTGCCTCCAACCACACGCCCAGATGGCGTATCAGTCCTATGGTAGGTCGCGGCACAAAGGGGAGCACCAGTGGAGCAGTGTGTTTTGAGTTAGTAAGGCGTGGACTTGGGCGAGCAGCTGGGCTGGGTTGGGAACTACTTGCTGGGGCCCAGCAGTTCTGAAACCGACCAAGGAGGATGATTTTGGTTTTGGAGGCGTTTAGTGCCGCGTTGCTCACCCGGGAATATTCCTGGATGAGGGCTTCAAGCGCGCATGCATCTTTATTATTAGACACCCCCACCACGCAATCATCTGGGGAAACA